>JAQGBW010001722.1:0-23750 GCA_034698625.1 Julus scanicus | reverse complement strand
TTGAATGTTTGCATGTTTTATGTTTGCATGTTTTATGTTCAATGTTCAATGTTCAATGCAGTGGAGAAGCCCCTTAATGTTTCTTTTGGTCGATACGCACCTTTAAGATATTTATACATGCGGTGCCAAAACCGACATTTAAATAAAGAGAGGTGAAACAACTTTGAATGTATTTGTTCCTGACCAATTGTCAGATAAAAATCTTATGTGTGATGCACATGAGTGTGTGGATAGTATTATATCACGTGTTAGCCTACTTCCGGTTCAGCAACACAGGTAGCACACGAACCTTTAGCACAGTACTTCCAACATGGCCGCGCTCTTTTACACCAAAAAAGATATGCATATATAGCATGCATAAGCACAACTAAATACAAATAAATTTAAGTTTGAAATCCCTTAAAACACGCCCAACTTCACAGGTTATTCTGCAACCGTTGGGCCATTATCACCAAGAGCCTACCATCAAGAGGCAAAGCTTGTATTGTTTGCAGCGTGACAATTCTGCAGTACGGAATGTAACAGCCCATTTTGTTCATGGATGGCTGCAGCAATCTCTCCACTAAATCCCATTCTTCGGGAAGACCCGAAAGGGTTAACTTCCTCTTGAAGGTCCAGGGTAAAAAAAATGCCTGCTTCAACCCTTTGATTTTGGATGGGATTTCAGTGAGGGAAGGATTAATGGCACAGTTGCAGACAATGGGACGAATTTCTCGTTAAGAATGCACATTTCAAGGGCCTAGCTTCCTGCCCCCACTGGGAGGGAACAGGAAGTTGCAAATGGGCCACGCGTCGTGGACGCATGCGTCGAGAGATGCTACAAACACGAGTGGGGTCAACAAAAGGGTTACGGCGCTCAAGTAGGAGACGAAAGGGGTAAAAATGAGCGGGAGAAAGGGTTAAAAGATGCGTGAGAGCTGGCAGCAACGGGTTAAAAGTGGTCCGTTGGTGGCAATTAAATTGGTCCACGCGCATAAATCACCGGCTTCGCATAAAAAACTAAATGAAAAAATGTTTTTTATGGTGCATAGAGGCCGAATAAATTAGTTTATGAATAGGTTTTCATTAACAAATCACGTTTACGGCAGCGCATTTGCCAGTTAAAGCAGCGTTTGGAATGGCGCTCCGGACGTTGTTAACCAAAAAAGGCACGTGGCTGCACGCCGCCATTTTTAAGCGTGGAATTTTTTTTACCGGGCGTTTGTGCCCCCCTTAATGTCCTTAAAATTGAAATTGATGTCGGTTGTAAATTCTCATTGGACTTGACAATTAAAATCCTTGTTTCACGCTAATGTCATTCCATAGATTGTTCATTTATTAATCTGTAAATGGCCTCCACTATAAAGTTTTCATGAGAGCTGTTTATAACGACGGATTTAGACAAGTTATGTGGAGTACATGATTGTCAAATTGAACAAACTTACAATTAAGTCACAACGAAATGGCGTCCAAATATTTATGTCTGTATTCATGCCAGCATGATATATATATACACTGAGTCATACAAAAGTAGAACATAATAAATTCGCAATTTCGTGAAAAAAGATTAGATTTAAATGAAATTTGGCACTTACATAGAACAATAGTGTAGGAACAAAAAACTTCTTCCAGACATGCGACACATCTCGGATTTTTAATTTTTCAACCATGACGGTGGGCCGCTCACCGTGCTCGAGTATCAGTTGAACTGCTGCAACAGGAAACACCAGTTTATCGAACCCAACCACTGGCCACCAAATAGTCCGGACTTGAATCCAGTTAACTACAAAATTTGTGGAGTTCTCCAGGAAAAGGTTTACAAACCGAAGATTAATAATATCGAAGACTTGAAGCTAAGAATTAAGAAAACTTGGATTGAACTCGACCAGCGTATAATCGATTCGTCAATCAAAGAATGGCGCGTTAGACTCCTGGCATGTGTAAAGGCCACCGGAGAATATTTTGAGCACATTTTATAATTTATTTTTGTTCCTATACACACACTATTGTTCTATGTAGTGCCAAATTTAATTTAAATTGAAAGATTTTTCACGAAGTTGTGATTTTTTTTATTGGTTTCTACTTTTTTATGACTCACAGTGTAGATGCAAACACGACTTGTTTTCTGTTAAGTTGTGCTTTTGCATCACCGCATATTTTCTTCATAATTAATTCTTCCTTTATGCAAATTCGTTCATTATCCTTTGCATTTTTCCAGAAAAAAATCACACTCCATCAATTCAGAAATACAAAGGAGCACATAACGATAATTAAGCCACGACATCATCCGAGAGTTCCGTGCTATACGAGTCAGATTAATTAAGACAATAACTTAATGCAGATAAATATATGTGGGCGAGTTTGAGGTCACCCAGCATATCAATTATGCAAACTGGCGATAATGATGATACATGATCCCGTCAGGCTCAACTTACACCAACGTCGCATCATGGGCAAATTGGTAATCAACGGATGATGGACAAGACACGTGTCCCGTAACCCCATCACCCCTTTTTTTGAACCTGAAGCCAAAATCATATTCACGGACACAATCCTTTTTTTATCGCTGGTTCACACGGAGTGTGAAATGGTACAGAATTTCAATGATATGGACACCTTCTAGCCCATCATCGGATAAGACCGAAAAAAAGTATAAAATGATTTTGCCGAAATCTCCCTAACATCGCAAATATCAGTATACAGCTACACTCATTTGTCATTGGGTCCGTGCGCTGCTTTTTTTTAATAATTTGCTTGACTTAACGATTGAGAGGCATCAAAGGATATATCCGTCACATTTATAAAAGCGTGCATTAAGCGTTAATAAAGGAATGGAGAAATACTCGACTCTTCCTCGCATATATGCATTTCAAAAGCAAGTTTAAGGGAGGGGAGCCAAAGGATTATGGGGGTAATTAATTATTCGGAGGCGAACATGCAAATGCATGCGGCTGCTGGTAGATCATGCATGTTGATATCATCCATATGTACATTTATATTCTGCACGTACAAGGAGGCATCCCCGCAAATTTGCAGGCATGTTTATATGGGAATATTAGCAAAACTATATGGAACTTCAAACTTCAAAAACTAAACAATTAAAGCAATAGTAGAAGGCACTTGTACTATCACTGTTGCATCCATGCATATGGTCACAATCCTGATATATTTTAAAAGAACACTCCCTGCTATATAAAACAGACTGTATCAACTGAAATTAGTATAGCATTTAGTATGACCAATTAGTATGACGTATAGTATAGAACAGTGATATCCAGAAAGATCATTGTATGCATAGAATGTATACCATAAAATGTGCATAATTATTTATTTAACCGCACTATTACAATATTCATGTTATGATTAAATTATCTCCATACATGGACATTAAACACGAAATATACATGTTTTCATACATATATGGAAAATATTAAATTTGGGACATAAACGGGAGATTATTGCATAGCATGCTATTACATGATTTGTCTACTATAAATGCCTTAAAAAACACGCTGCCCAAAGTTAACCCACATGATAGGGGGGTAACTTTGGGACAGAAATTGATGAAAATGTCCTTGCACCTATTAATCAGACAGTTAAAATGATGCCAAATTCAGAGAGTGAAGTTGATTCTATTTGACCTTGATCAGTTTCAAATCGAAATTATTTAACATTTTTTAGTATAAAAACTACGAAAAACTGGTCCAATTTTGTTATTTGAGATAATAGTACATTTTCTGTAAATTGTACAATTTTTTTTCACCCCAAGTATTCATAAACACGAATGTTTCCTGGAAAGCTCGCTAGATGGCGTTCGGGTGTCTTAACACTGCTATTGCATAGCTCATGTATAGGTGGCCAACCGTGCATACGTTTAATGCAACTGGCTTAATACGAGGCATGGGCAGGAAATACATCGCAACCGTTAATGATATTTGCATGTGGCGTTAAGTGTACCAGTGGTGGCAACCCAGAAACTGATTTACTTAAAAAAGCAAATGCGCCACTTGCCGTCGATTCACGCGTAAACACAATGTCAATATCGAAGGGAATTCTGCTGAAAAGATATGGCATCGAGTCATACGGTCATGATTCAGCGAAATCGACGTGTTACTCCACGATTTGTGGGAAACCACGAACTTGAACAGGGGCTATTTCACGCCCCTGTTACCAAATCCAGATAACGTACATATACGCGTCTCTCCTCAATTTGAATAATAAACAAGCAGGTTGGGAACATGGCTTATCGTAGACAACTTCGTGGAGTTCGTGCCACAGATAAGCGCCGTGTTACCAAGAAACACGGCCTTAAGTCCATGCAACAAAACTTTCTAAAAGTGCAAAAATTAAACGTAAACGCACAGGAAAACAAATAATTGTGTGATTTCATAACAGCAGGCTAGAGCAAATACGGAACCGAAACAGAGTTCCGTAAACATGTTTCTCCCCAGTTTTCTGTTCAAAGGTTTCAGCAAATATTTTTCCATAAAAAGCGTGTTTCCAGCGAACTTCGGTGTTCACTCAAGAGGCGATCCGGATCAACTACAAAAAATGTTTGCTGTTGATGGCGCTTCTACCAAGGCCTGTATAGAATGACGGCATTGCCCACGTGTTTTCTAGAACAAATGCCAGTTTTTAGCCACACATGGTATACAGGCCTTGGTAGGAGCGCCATGACCAACAAACATTTTCTCAGTTTTAGATGTGAACACTATGTTTGGACAAACCTATTTATCGAAACATGTCCATGAAACTACGTTTCGACAAATTGGTTTGCAGAAACCATGTTTCTGTTTTTGGTTTGTTGACACAATTTGGTGTAAAAAGGATTACTTTATACATAAACTGATGGATATGACGCATGGGTTGCATCAAAAACAACTTAACCAAGTTAACTGAATTAATTATGAACAAAATCTCAAGTTGCTCCTGCAAAACACCAACCATTAACATCAACTGAATGATGCATTGCTCATGAGGCTCAAATGGAATATATTTTATCAGTGCATACATTTTGCACCATTTATGTATTTTAAAAAAGTGATTTCTTTGTACGTAAAACTGATGGATTTGACTGGGTTGCATCAAAACGCGCTTAAAAAGCGATTACGTGGAAATAAACCGAGATTTCATGCAGTTCAAAACGAGTTTCGCACAACCCTTATCCCACTTAAAAAACCTCCTTGATGAATTTGAGAAAACGGGAATGAGGCCCCTCTGAGCGCGCATAAATATAAACGAATGATTTTTCGTGACAGACGATATTCATTAACTTACACGCGCTTCTCTATTGGTGCAACGGGTGGAGGTGGTTGTCACAAATGACAGTTTTTTGTTGGAAAAAGGACCTATTAGTGAAATCGGCGTTTTCTAGCGTTCAACGCACCCCCCATCATATCTGTCATCATCAGATCTTCCCTTATTCTTGTTGCAGCAATCTTAGATCGGCTGCCGGCTCGTTAAGCTCTTTTACTTTTCATATGCAAATGACGTAACATCGGTCATGGAAGATGACTAGATGAGGATTACCAGCAACCAGATACAGAAATGTAAGACTTCATCGACTTGATGAATGTTTCTTATCGGCTGTTCGCTTAATGGCATCTGAAAAGTAACTAAGACCCAACATGAATCTGCATGTGTATTTAAATCAACGTCACGATGCTTCAAGTCCATCAACAGATTAGAAACCCTAAGTGGACGAGACTATCAAGAAACAACTGTCCATTCTTTAGAAAAAATCATAATTTAAATTTTCAAATTATAAAGACAATAGGTGCTATTTCCTAATTAATTTTCTATGAAATGTTGAGTATGGTCTAATGGGCAATTCAAAAAGGAAGTCCTCGAAATTCCTTTAAAAATTGACCCCCTACCCCTGTCCACATGGTATCCATTTTAGTCCAGACCACCCCCTCATGGAACTAGGGTGTCCAGAAAACTTGTTGGAACATGCAAAGGCTCATCTTATACATTTCCAAAATATTTCTTTTGGTGTCCATTTTCCCCTTTCACTGACCTGCAAAACTCAATTCAACAGAAAATGCCATCATTAGCGAACGTCCATAATGGCTTTACCCATTCCCCCTGTTCCCTGTCCCCATGCCAGCAGACCCCAGACCTCCCTTCTTAAGGACGTCCTTTTTAAATGGCCCCCAGCAGCATTAAGTGCCAGGTCTACAGCACTGCACTTTGCCCTGCAAAGGAAATTAAGCAATATGCCTATCACCATGTTGCAACTAATAACATCACCTGAGATTCGGTGAAACATGAGTGCCTCATTTAAGACGTCATCTTGGTTATTTACTCTGCAGTCACAGGTGCAAAACGGCACGGAAGAATAATCGATGATGGTGTTATGCTTTTGGCACCACGCAGTCCAAGACTGTTACGATAATCTTATCACCGAACATTTTAGGTGCATGAAGTCATAACCATAGCAAATAAAAGCAAAGTCCGAAAAAAATAAAAAACTGCCTCATGACATTGCTCATATTTTCCGTAACAACGCTATATCTACCGAAGGTTCAACGTATTGCATGCCATAAGTAAAAGTCCACCCGATAAAAAACATTAACCAAACATGTGCTCCAGAGAAAGCAAACATTTTGCCAACTTATCGAACACCTGAGCTGGGTGTCAACGTGACCAAAATTGGCCCGTTATTTTCATTTTTTTTCTGCTATTCCCAGGTTTTCTTACGATAAGCTTGCCCAAACAAGTTTCTCTCCACACAAAAAAAGGTCGTAATGTTACTGATTATCTGAACAATAAAGTAAACAGATGAAGAACAAGAGATATTGTCATTTGCAACACATGACAAGCCATTTAAAAACAGACCTGAGCAAGTCCGAAAAGTTAAGGGTACTGAATTTAAACATGATCGACCATTCTTTTGGCCTGAGTTTGTGTAAATAAAATTACTGAAATAATTGTTTTTCTTACCAGTGTTTTGTGTAGGCACTTTCATTTTAATGTTGTCATACATTTTCTTCAAACCACCTGTTACCATCGCCGAGATATGCAATGTTGGAGGCGAGATGTACCATAACTCTCTTGAACTAAGAAAAAAATTAATTAATCCATTATTCTTTTATAAATTAATTCATTATTAGGCCATTATTCGACCGAAAGCAGTATTACGGCATCATTCAGCATCACCATTACTATCAACAGTACCTGTAGTAAGTTGCACCAATATTTTCGATTTCATAAGTTTATAGCAGTAGTACGATGAACGAGATTTATAGAAATTAACAACCGATTGCAGAATATTTAGATTGCACACAGTTTTTTTTTTTAATAACGCGAGTGAAGAATTTGATGAACGTCTGAATAGACCTAAACGTTATTAATTTTTATAAATCACACTGGTCGTACTGCATGTTTACTATCAAATTACAATCACTGGCCTGAATTAAAATGTATTAATGGAAAATAATGCTAATGGAACAAGATCAAAAATCAAGATGACATTACTGACATCAATTTAAAATTCCAAACGTTGTGATGGTTTTAACTTTCACAATATCCTGATAAAAATTTTAATTTTGTAAACTGATTGAAATCGCAACATTTACAACTTCTTCGTCATAATGCTTGCACGTGGTAATAGCGCAATGAGCAAACTCAGTAATTTTTATAAATTTTTTGATCTGATATTCCATGATATGAATAACACAAAGGGTTGAATTATCGGGCTAGGAGTTTTAAATTGTAACACCCTGTATCGAACAGCTGATTTAGAATTAGGTACATTTAAACGCCAATAGATGGCGCTGATAGCCCGCAGCACGTACAGCTAAATCAAAAGAAAACTGAAGGTAAAACTAGGGTTATCTGACACATTTTAATAAACAACATTACAGTTTCAATTCGTTTTGCAGAAAATGTCTAATAAAGTAATGTTTTTCTCTGAACCTGTCAAATTCCATACGCTGTTTTGGGTAATGAAGTACGGAGGCTCAGGAAACCTGGCTCTAGATTTCGTCGCAGTCTTAACGCAAGGCTTAACTTAACCGCGTGAGAACGCAAATTACCCTATTTATCCGCGAATATACCGCAAACAAATGTCCCGATTTTACTGCTTAAATAACAACGGCGCAAAATAAAACACCAGCTCATGCTTAAAACAAAGTGAAAAAAAAAAGTGACTTCGTAAAAAACTCACCTTGTCGTCGGCGAAAAGGCGGTCGATCTCGTTTTTTTGCGCGAATTATTTTCCATGGCCATGTTCGTGTCTCACAAATAAGCATTTATAAACAAGAATTCATCATAGGTAACTAAAATCCACAAGTAGAAACTCGTATCCATTGGTTTGCGTAGTAAAATCGGCTCGAAACGGCAGCGGCCATTTTGGAAACTCACCGCCTACGTCATATACAGAGCTACACCGGAAAGAACTTTTATACCAGATAATCTGAGAATGCACTAGATCGCAAATAGACGAACAGTAATGAATTTATAAAAAAAATAAGCCAAAAAGCGTCTAATTCAAATTATATTGGTCACAACAACATGTCTTTAGGAGGTCTTCATGATATTAAGATTTGCCGATTAAAAATTAAAATTGGATAAAATGTGCGAGGTAGCGAAAAGCGCATGCGCATATGTAGGTAAACACCGATTTTTATGTAAATCGGTTTTTTAATCGGCTAAAATTATTGTTATAATGTAATCGCCTACAATTAAAACGCCTTCGATTATGTTATATTTAAGTAAGCGATTACTTGCATTTTGATTACAGATAATGACTACATTTTAATTGGACATTACTGGGTTTTTTTCATTTGCGGTTATTTGCACCATTGGACCAAGTTACATTTTATAATTACAATAAAAGTTTGCTTACCAAGTTTCCGTCCAGATGTTTCAGCAAACTTCTGGGTGTTTTTGAAAACATTTTGCCGATCATCCAACAAGAGGCGGTCTAGATCAAAGGAAAATGTTTTAAGTTTACGGCGCTCGAACCAAAAACATGTACACTAACGTCTACTCAATTGTTGGCCTGCAATTTACAAATTGTGTGCAGGCGAACTTTGAGCAAGAGCAATCGGCAAAATGTTTTCCTTTTGAAAGCAAAAACGCCAATCAGTTTGCAGAAACCTCTGGATGGAAACTTGGTGTGCAAACTTTTGTTGCAAACATGTTTTTAAAAACCTTGCTTTTTCTAATGTTTTCGTTGGTCTGTACCTTGCTTTTTAGAAACCCAAGAATTAAACATGATGTTTCAGGAATTGTATTAAATGGGGTTGGGGATTATAATGTACCTGCCAGATGAACGACAACTGTTCTATTTAGGGGCACTACAGCCCATTTCATTTGAGCTGGGGCATCTTTCCAAGCTCTTTTTATTACGGGTAATTGCATAAAACATTATCTTAAACAGCAACCCCAATCCAGTACTAAAGTACTATAGGTATTGCACCGCTACAGTCTGATTACGTCACACGACCCCAGCCGTCACCATGGCAACCGAGAAAGTTGCTTGAGCGACAGGTGGGCGGAGCAAAGTGCATTGAACTCGCCCACCTCCCAACTTTCTATGCAAGCCCAGCAAGCAAAACACAAGATTTGAAGCAAATTCGGAGTTAGACGTGAGTAATTAAGAGAGAGAGGGAGGCGATCTTCGCTTTTGCCAAAATCGCAGCAGGATTTCCTTAGCCCGGCGGCGGTGGCGCCACCCGTGACCACGTGCTCGTCGTAACATGTTCGGACACGTGGTGTCAACTCCCGCCAAGTCAACGCCGTCTGCCATTGGCCAGGAAGCAGATTAGGTTAACACCCTACCCCAGAATTGGCGCGTCAATGACATCATAACCTAGGATGAGAACTCAGCGTTAGGATAACAGAGAAAAATTAAAAGAACTTCGTACGTGATTTTTTTGATAGTGCAATCTTCGCCTGTCCAGGAAAACTTTCAAGTGAAAAAATAAATAAAAAAATTGGAGGTGAGTTGCAAATGTTTTTGCTATTTTTTGTGTGCATACACAGATGTTGACCAATAGCCTTTTAAATACTGTTGTTATCGATTTGCTTACTTAATCTTTCAAGTCATTCACTGATTAAACGCAAGTTAATTGCAAACGTCTGATTTCCCATCCGGGAAACGCGTCATGGTAGAAAATAATGCAATTTCTGGCAAACATACTTTTCTAACAGTTGCATGTTCATAAGGTTACAATTTTCTTTAACTATACAGTGTATAAGAAAGTTTTGAGGAGTGCTAACTGCATCTGTAACTGTTTAAAGTAATGTTTACAAATTTCTCAACGACGATAACTTACAAAAGTTCGGAAAATAGGAAAGTTAGTAACTGTTTTCTGATGTAATTTCAATGTTTAACTATATATATAGTGTTCGCTAACAGCCTTACACAATCAAACTTAGCAAGTACCACAAGTTGACATTCTAAAATGTCACTGACTTTTTGTCTGTTAAAAAGAATAAAATATGATGTAATCACTTTTCTTATAAAATTATCAAACTTCTCTAGTGCAAAATTTGTAAGTCGAATCCCACTTTTTACTTATCAGTGCGTGGATGGCCCCACACCAACTAAAGCCGACCAGATATGAAATTTGATAACACACAAAAAATGCAAAATGCACATCGAGCTAAGCTTGCAATATGTTCGATGATGTAGCAAATAATATTGAAAAGGCATTCACACATAATTGCTAATCAAACATGATGCACTTTGTTTTATCCCAAAAAAAATCCAAATTGCAATTTGCTCAGTTTGCAACATGCGCAAACACTGATGTTTTTAACCTAAGCCAGATATGTCATCATTTCCTATATATGTAGAATCTGTTCCCCTAGATAATTACCATGTTGCCTACCTGTTGGGAAACCAACTCTGGGTTGAAGAAACACGATGCTGGCTGTCATAATGACGCTCAATTTGAAAAATTGCGTGCACACGTTTTTTTGTTTTGAAATGGTCTTAAACCTATCAGGTTGCCTTTACTCCACTGTCCCAAGCCAGATTATTGTTAAACTGATAAAACAGTTTAACTTGATTTATGGTTAACAGTAAATGAAATTAATCTAATATTAATCTTTAACAAATGATACCACGTGCCTTCATCCAAATTATAGACGCCGTTTATGTATGACCCTTCATTCGCACAACCCTTATCTTCCGCCATTTTTCAAGATTAAGTAAAAAGTTTATTTTTATAACTGAGCATGATTCACCTACTTAACGACAAAATTATACATAACGTGTATGTAAATCAAATCTAGTTAGGAAAATTATGTTCTTAACTGAATTTGCATTTGAATTGGATGCCTGGTTTTTACAAACATGTTCGTAAAAACTAGGAACAAACTTGAAAATCGTTTCGTGACCGGATCAACCAAGCTCAGGATAATCTGATGGGCAGTTCGTAGACACGCCTTAATTAGTGGAACGAGGGAAAACCGTTGATTAATTCTCTTCATAGTCAATTAAGTTACGTTTAATCGTTACTTATAAGGCACGTTTTGAAGATCGAAACCTCTTTTTCTTAAAAACACTTCATCGCAACATGACCTGTTGCACAAAACTTGGATGTACCATCATCGATTAAACGAGTTTTTGCAAAGTTTATAAAACTGTTTCCTCGAATTGCAAACTATTAAAAATGCACAGTTTGATAGATGTTTAAGCACTTCCCATAAATGTAATCACAGGTTTAAGTTGTGCCAGTTTTCGAGTTGCAAATCAGCTTGTTATGCAATATGTACTAAGCACAAATGCAACTTTTAGGTCCTTAACTCAAGTATATATTGTTTTTTACGATTGCAAAATAATACTTTGTCGTTGCACCAAATGCTGTTTAATGCAATGCTTTGTTTTGGTGCAATCGGGCATTAAAACTAATTGTGATGCATGATCGTTTCGAATTCTGTGCAACGGTTTAAGGGCGAGAAAATCGACTGGCCAACGAGGGGGGAAAGCTGACCGTCGCCACTAAGGGGTCGAGGAGGGATTTCCTAAAATTGGGCGAAAGCAAAAACCAGGTGTAAGAAATCAACGAAAATAAAAAAGAGGGTAGGAAGAGAAGGCAGGCAAAACGTACGTACGCACGTTAAGCATAATCGAGGTCCAGACACGAAACCCCCGAAAAAAAGAAAAAAAAGTTGCGCACCCCTCCGTCCAGGCCCGTCCCGTCTCCCATTGGCTGGGGGATCGCCCTTAGCCGCCCCCTGGTGGCGAACGGTGCGCTGCCATAGCGTGTTTGGACCAGATGTGAACGGAACTGTGTCCATGCTACAGGTAGCAACCAGGGGGTCGACTGACCAGGGGTCAACTTAAATAAAAACTTTCTTGGCTTTTCTCGAGAATTATCCGAACGCGTTGCCGGGGATCGTGACTCACGAGCTGACGTACATTTACATCGCGGAAAGGCTGATAAGACTTTCGGCAACCGTGTCAGCTCAGCTGCCTCCAAAGTCATCAAACCAATGACGAGGTGCGGGGGGTTCGGTTCAGCACCCTTAACGTTTTTAGAGTAAAATTTTTTTGTCGAAATTTCGACTTTTTACATTTTCACCTGAAGCGAGCTTCGTTTTTTTTTTTTTTTTTTCCTCTTACATCACCAGAGATTCGCAGTTTAGCATCTCGTGTTTTTTCATTGATGACCAATTTTTAGGAACCTTGACTCAAAAGTTGAATTTTTTGTTGTTGCCCGAATATTGACAGTTTACCATCGGATGCAACGCGTTCAATGGAGAATTCAAGTGACAACCCTAACGAGGAAGAGACACCGCCAAATCGCGACCCCTCGGCCCCACTACCCGTGCCGAACAGCGGCAGCGGCGTTATCTTCCGCCGTCGTCTAACCACCAGCAGATTAAGCACGGACTCTGGTACCTCTGACGCCGAGGACTCGCCGAGCCGTCGCCGCAACAGTTCCACGGAAGACGGGGGCTCGCCTCGCCGCATAAGCGTCGGTGCTGAGAGCGGCTACGGTTCACCATTCGCCCCGTCGACCTCCGCCGGCCAGACCTACTTCAATTTCGCCTTCAGCCCGCCGCTGATGTCCGGCGTGCAACAGCCTGACACGGCCCGCTTCAGCGTCCCCCGGCCACCGCCAGAACAGGGGCGACGTCGGGCATCCAGCGAGGCGTCCACCTTCCGATCCATTGGGACCCAGACACTGACCGTCGATTTCGGATTAAGGCGTGACGAGGATGAGGTAGATGATGATGACGGTAAGTGTTTTTCGCTAATTACTTCCATAGAGTAAGATGGGGACCCATTGACATCCATAAAATACTCAATTTTATGTTCAATGTGTTATGACACTCAGTGACACTATCATTTATGTACGACCCTGTTGTTGTGGCACACACAATAATGTGATATAATTGTCATGGCACATCTAAGTGTTTTATTTTAATAAAAACTTATGGTGTACCAGGACAGACACCTGTACAATATGGTCATCTTACGTAAAGGGCGTTTCCCCCTCTCCTCTCATATGACGTCACTATCTGATGTGTAACCAATGACGTAAAGATGCCCCATAAAAAAAAATCACGTGATGCAGGATGGCACGAGACTCCATGCTACAGGGTGTTTCGTGAAATTTCAAATCTTTTTGCCATTCGCATAAGACCCATTCTAGAAGGGATATTTGAAGAGGCCCGAAATTCGGGTTCGAGGCCCTGGTTCCAGGTAACAATGTGCACTGTGCCCGTGGCGAGCAGACACCCCGACGTCATCGACGGTCATATGCAAATTAGCCACGCACCCCGAGTGCGCGTGCAGCGGGACCCGTCAGCTGATGCAGGGCCCATTCACGTAGACTGGGTCAAAGGGCAAAAACGGAGCTTGTCGGAGACAGGGAACAATGTGGCGCGAGAGCCTTGTTTGGACCTAGAGCTTGAAAAGAAAAGGGGACCGCAGGTGAAACGCACTTGCAGAGGGTGACAACCAAGCGACCCCATTGCAGGGGCACGGGACAGCCAAAAACAAGTTTTCGGGGGGCAACCACGATGGCCGGGTTTCTCGTGTCATTCCGCCCCTGTAGTTTGCAGTGTAGGCCCAACTCTTTCGGACTCGGAATTATCATTTTTTTTAACTAAAAAAAAAAACAACAAACTTTAGTGTGCATTTGAAATCAGCAAATAATAAGTGTGGAAAGTGGCCACTAGAGCGCGCTGGTTGAGCTATAGGCGAGCACGGCGCTCCCCATGCAATGTTAACATACTATGTATTTAATGCGATAAACAGCTGATATTCCAAGCCTGCCTTTATTCACTAAATATTTTATTATCTCGGTGTGTTGAAAAATGTCCAAGTGTGTTCTAAATAAAATGGCTAGCTACTTCTGGAACAAATCTTCTGTGAAAAAGCTGGAACATTTCACGAAACACTTATTTTTTTAACACACTTGTAAAACTTAGACAATAAGATTTGCTTAAATTTTGAAAGTAATATATTTAAGGGATGGGAGTTTGTCAGAATTCCTAAATTTCCAAATGACCACTGACTGATGTTTCCGATTAAAAACTTTAAATAGAAGTAATATTAATCTACAGCAGTTAATTTGCACAATACATACTGTAAATTCCGGAAGTAATAGCCATTTCCTCTAAAAGTCTGGACACCCTGTCTCAAACATCTGTAAACCTACACCTAAGTAGAATGATTTTATTATCTTACACGTATCATTGTTGACCACTTTGACCATTGTTTCATATAAGGTGGTCGTTCTGGGTCAATTACACCGTGCATCTCCAATTTGATAATTTCAACTTGTCGCACATCAGTGATAACAGCCTCACGTTACATACAGACTACAGTATAAATTCATCTCCAATTTATGTTAACCAGAATTATGCCGTCACTTTACTTCTACCCCGAGGGCTGATTATAACGAACTTGCCTACTGACGTCAGCTAAAAACAACAACAACAACCTGAGGTTTCTTGGTATTTCGAATGTTCGAGCGGGGTCAATAATTATGGCTTTCGCTTGAAACGTTTAGGCTTCTCAAACTTAACGAAATTTGGAAATGGGTAACCTTAAAAAGTAATCATGTGGTGCTAACTAATATATGTTCGAGACAGAACTGGTTGGTGTCTAACCTTGCATACTTGGTAGATGATTCGGAGCAAACTTCGGAAATGCATTATGTCCGCCGGAAACTATTCGATAAGTCCAAATAGAAACGGTAAAAATAGCGTGACAATGCAATAGTTGGAGACAGATTAAATCGTGTTCTGTCCCGTGTTGAGACGCTGGTAAATCTCAGTGATTAATCTATCGTTATTATTGTCGAAATGGCTGACTTGAACCAGAATATGGTTAGAAAAACAGTTGAAGTTCAACAAAAAGGTATGGAAACACTTGATAAAAAGCTTAATTTTATACTGTTAGTTTATACATTATAATGGGATTTTCGCATAGCACAAAAAATTATATCTTCTTAGTTCATGCTTTTCTATTGTTAGTGATACTGAATTTTAACAAAACTAAGGTCAAGTGCGTTTCTGAACTTTTTTTTATAGATTTTTTATTTGTTTTGAGATATAGAGCCACCTTATAGTGGAATGCAAATGGCAGCTGTCTCAACTATAGTATTTCTTCGTGAAAGTTTAGTTTTCATGTATTCAAGAAATTTATGATTTTTGTCAATATAGACTATCATACACTCCAAAAATGGAGTAGGCTTAGATATCTGTGGGTTGGCAGGCTATATATAACACGCATTTCTGTATACAAAATTCTGACATTTTTTTATAAGGAAATAATATTGCGGACCCTCGAGATATGAAATCTATCTCAAATGCAACGTATACATGTATGCCATACTTGTTTATTCATGCATTAATTTAAATGACTTTTGCATTGTGTCTTTTTTATTTCTTTATGGGCAACAACACTTTCTTTGTCGTTTTAATACGTTTGGGGAGAGGGGTTGGTTTCCGATACATCGTCCAAATAAAAATGGGACAAAACATAACGAGCTTCTGGTGAAAAACGGCCAACAATATCGTAATATGCGATGGTCATTTTCATTTGCAGTGTAGTTGACATGACAAAATAAAAATGACGTGCAATAAAATTGGGAATAGGAAATATACATTTATATTAAAAACAAAATTGACATGAATTATTTAAACACGGTGGAGTGTTGTTCAAAAAAAACATGCTGCAACAAATGGCTGCAAAGTCCCTGCTGCACAAAGGCATGGAAAATGAGGCTATTTTATGCAGTTTTTGACCGATTGTGATCGATGAACAAAACCGTTGTTGATGTAGTTGTGGGTCTCCAAGGAAGGCAAAAGGTTTTCTGAAACAAATATTTAAAAAGTTTGCCTACCGTGATGTTTGAGCAAACTTAGGACATTTTTTAGTTGCAGCATTTCGCCGGTCAATTGGGAGGCGGTCCGGATCAAAGAGAAAAAATGTTGCCACTTTACTGCGCATGCTCAGCCGTGTGCTCAAATGTGGACCTGAATGCTTGGTACTACATGCTGGACACATGGGATCAAAACAGTTATTATAATCACAAGAGCGCCATCTGGCGAGCCTTCAAGGAATGATCCTAAACTCACATGGACAGTACTAAATAATAACACTTACAGACATCTTAAATTTCAAATACATAATGATCCCTGTTCAGATTTTGCATTATATTCCTGATTTTTAAATAATTCTTGTTCTGGATATCCATCATATAACTTATGTAAACCGTGCAGTAGCAACAACAACAAAAACAACATTCTCAAGAAAAGACAATAAAAAATCACCCCACCCTCACGTCATAGAAAAACAGTGGATGTTCAATGAGGAAGGTGACGATATGAAAATAAAAACAGTTTCCGACCTCCACCACAGCCCTGACGTCACTGGTGCATTCCTGCACCGTTAGACGGGGTAAGTTGGCACCACAGGGACCCCCTGGCCAATTACCACGTGCTCGAAGCCAGCTGGAATGTGGACTTATTGCGATCATTTGGGGGAATTTTGCTGAAAAAAACCACCAAAAAAAAAACTGATTTCTGACGAGTGAGGAAGCTTTATAGTGACTGCTGGTGGATACTACTGACAGTGGATCGTACACTTGTTCAGTGGAAAGACTCATTTACTTTCAGTGCCCCTCCGTACACAAACAACACGGTCACGTGACCTTACCAGCGACTTGCTGTCAGAAGCCCATCAGCTGATGGGGGAAACATGTGGCCGGTACCTCGAGACGAACCAAGGGTGAAACTGAAATACAGTGTAGGTGCCTTGTTGTTGCAAGGCCAGAAGTTGCCAAAAATAAATGCAATGTCTAAGGGGGGGCTAAAACGACGAAGATGAGCTATATTTGCAAGCGTGGGAATTGGCATATTTTTTTTTCGGTTTTATTTGTTGATATTGTTGCATGTCGGTCAGTCAGGTACTGGGATAAACAAATGTTTTCAAACATATGAGGATAAGATATTGATCGAAGGCGAATTTCGGACTTGAATATGTTTACACGCTATAAAACATCTATATCAAGCATGGTTGGGATTGTAATCTTCACAAAAGTAAATATCGGAAGTAATAGAAAAATCACCATGACCATGATTCTAAACGTGCCATCAGAGTTACCAAATAACTTGGTTATAGTAGTGTGCAGATGGTACCCTTGATTACGAGCGCCATCTAACGAGTGAACCGAGAAACCCTAAACAAAGTTCTTGCCCCCACTGTGTTCTCAATGGGTTTTGAGGGTTTTTAGTATATAAAATGCTCTTCCGCACGCGTTTTATAGTCAGATAACTGACAGATGATTAAGATATACGTTAGTGAGAGTGCAACAGTGTAAACAGGTTTTCATCCAAAAATAAGTAAATGTAGATCAAAAGATTCCGCTTTCACAAGGGCTTTGCTTTTTTGCCTTTCTTTTCGGTAATGGTGAATTACAAAAGCTAAACAAAGTGCTAAGAAGCGAAAAAATTTGCCGAAGATAACATGTTTTTTCTTCAGGAAAATGCTCCTAAACGACATGTAAACGAAATGGGGCAAAACCTTCCAAAACATGAAAACCAGTCTCCCAAGGCTCAATGGTTGCACACCAATCTGCTACGTCATGAGTGCACTTGTTTCTTTCAACACCATGCATGAATTTTTCAAAAGATTTGATACTTTGAAGTGAACCGTAACCCAGAATAGAATAAATGGACAAAATATCGGTTGTTTGATGAAGACCTTTTAGGTGGAGTGCATAAAAAAAACATGTAGCAAAATATTAGATGTTCATATTACCAGTGTTAAAAACTTAAAATGCCTTGTCTGAAAACTTAAAAGGATAGCGTTCCTTGTGTGTAATCCTTTTTTTTTACGCAAACAGGAAAAAGGTGACGTTATCAATGCAATATCATGCAATATCCTGAAGGCAGACTTAAAGGATAAACATACGTTTTAAAATGAGCCACTCAATGAAAACTACGTGGATAATATCAACCAATTACATTGTAGGTAATAACGTGAACATGTAAACCACACAATTTGTACTCTTACAGTTTATTCATAAAGTTATGCTCAAAAAAATAAAAACACAGGATGTCATGAAGTAATAATAATATTAACTGCAATAACGATAATTGGCTGGTGAATATCGAAAGTTAACCCTGGAAACTCGACTTTGAAGAAGTTTTAATCAGTATTGGTGGAATAAATCTCATCCTGACCGAGAGAAAAAAAACCAAGATGACCATCCCCGATTGACCACGCGTCCTTTTAATGGCCATCTTCCCCTCTGCAAAGTGATGTTTTGATTTATGTTGGACACTACGTGGATTGATTTCCAATTTTATTTCATATTCCTCCTCCCTCTATATATGCTGGCCGCCATCGGCTTAAATTACTAAAAACTCACTATATATTTCGTTCCGTCATGGTCCAGCAGTCACTGACCATGCCAAATGGTGGCTTTCTGCCTGTTGACCATCGTCGGTTTGGCCACGGACCCAACCCTTTCTGTCCAGCTGCCATTAGTCGGCATCTAAGAATTTAAAAGGACCTCCGATGTAATCCATCTTTCATTGAAACGCATTCAAATGCCACATCGTGCATAAATCAAACACATTTTATTGAAAGCCACTTTTTCCCATTCAATCATTCATTAATAAATTTTCTATCAAATGGTGGCATCCAAGCGTTCAACGAAAGCATTAACCGAAAGATTATGCAGTATTCTGCATACAGTAGCCGTTGGTCAGCGCATTTGGAAACTTTTTTTGGACTAAAAACACTCATTCACTTTAAGAATGTACGCTAATAATGCAATGTAATGCATGATAAATGGTTCCAGTCCTACGCTACAAAACAACCGCTTTTTGACGTATCTAAATAAAAAGTATTTTTTTTTTAATTTTGAATTTTTCCTTGGGAAGTGTATTCATGTAAGTTTTAGTGCGTTCTCAGAATAGCAATGAAGAGAGATGTTTTAAGTTCGTGCTTAGCTCAGAACTTTTTCTACAATTCTATGTGTTCTTTAAGCCCTAGTTATAGTGTTGCTAGTACACTGAGTCATAAAAACGTAGAACCCAATAAAAAAATCACAACTTCTTGAAAAATACTTTGATTTAAATGAAATTCGGCACTTGCATAGAACAGTAATGTAGGAACGAAAATGAATTATTATATGTGCTCAAAATGTTCTCCAGTGGCCTTTGCACAAGCCGGGAGTCTAACGCGCCATTCTTTGATTGACGAATCGATTATGCACTGGTCGCGTTCAATCCAAGTTTTCTTAATTCGTAGTTTCGAGTCTTCGATATGTAAACCTTTTCCTGGAGAACTCCTCAAATGTTATAGTCAACTGGATTTAAGTCCGGACTGTTTGGTGGCCAGTGGTTGCAGCAGTTCAACTGTTTCTCGAACACAATGAGCGAGCACACCACACCGTCTTGTTAAAAAATTGAAAAAATTCGAGATTTGTCGCATCTCCGGAAGACTTTTTTGTTCCTACACTATTTTTCTGTGTAAGTGTCAAGTTTTATTTAAAGGGAAGCATTTTTCACGAAGTTGTGATTTTTTTATATTAGGTTCTACTTTTTTATGACTCACAGTGAATAGTTTTGCATAGACGGAGCATTCAACATCAAATCATTTCCTCAGCACATACCTGAAGCTAAACTATACGTGGTAGAAGTTTATACGGAGAAAAATGAAATATAAAATATTCCTTACACTTAAAATCAAGTTTGATTTAAAAATCACAGTGGTAGATAATTGGTACATAACATGGCGTGTTCGAACAATTTTATCTGTTCATCAGAACACTTTTTCACATGGCCCAATGTTTTTGATTTTGGTCCTTTACCCCTTCGTCGCCAAACTTTCACAACTTTTGTGCCCTTGTCACAAACTTTCTCAACGCATTGAATGATGAATTTGGCCTTAGGATTTTGCTACAATATATAAAGCCAGTAGCCTAAATCTGTTTGTTTTGGGTGCGACTTTGGAGTTATGCATTTTCAGAAATAATCTATGGACATGCCCATAAGTCGCTTGACCGCCGTGAAAAGAGCAATTGGTTTACCATAAAGTTGACCCAAGGGCCGTATTATCCTCCAATCTGTTAACGCAAGGGTTTTTGGCACGGGGGTAATATTTATGCGAATATGGCCAACCCATGCACGTTGGTCAACGGATTTCAGAGCAGGGCTTTATGGCAATTTGGGGCGCAGTTTTTTCGCTCTTGAATAGCGTATAAAACGAAGTAATAAATTTCTTGTCGCACCACGGGGACCTCAACACATACACGCCAATGCACTTTTTCAAATGGTCAAATTAAATTTCATAATTCAACACTTTTTGAGTGTTCGCAACGCACCCTGGACATGCATCATGCTGGACAATGTCTTGAAGGCGACATAATGAGCTTAAGGCCAGGATTTTAGCCCTCGAATAAACAGTAGTACGTGCCTATAATTATCAAGTATACCCTAGCCACTAAAAAACTATAATTTCTCTTATGTATAATGCTGAATCTGACATTTCCATAGGCTTGAGTAAAAGCATAATTAATTTGCAATCCATCGACACGAATAAAAAACGGATTCATGCATATTCAATACCAAACCCTCATATGAATTTTGCCCTTAATGCGAGTCCTGTTTTTGTCGGTTCATATTTGAACATTATTTGAATACTGGTGAATATTGTACTCTGGGTATGTGGTAATAGAAAACATAGTTAAACATTTTTTTTTTAATTTGAGGATTTATATCCCTAATTAAGCTCATTTGAGCCCATTTATCTCGACAAAAAATATAGCAGTTGCATGCATTTAATTACCCTCTCGATCACCCTTTAATGCATGGCTTGGCTTGATTAGCATAATCAAGTGGGTCTACTCAAAGAATTTCCACACTTTTACTCGTCCCCACATTTACAATTTTTTAAATTTTTTTAATGAATCTGTGGGTGAAACCCACATCTACCAGTCATTTGCATTAATCAAAATGACTAATTTCAGTAATTTTATCATGCTTTTTTTCCTGGTTTCATATCTCCATTCCTATCCTTTTTTTACTCTTATCCAATGATTAACAATCCTAAACATTGCAAATAAAAATTGCGATCTAACTTGAATTTTAACAGTGTTAGAAGTTGGAATTTCAAAGACGTTTAATTGAAATTTAAAGAATCTGTGTCCATAAATGACCCAATATTGTTTTAAAACAGTCATCAAATAAATGAAATCAATGAACAGTTTAGAAAATATTCGCGAAAACTTATTCAGTCTCAACCACATGTGCACAATGGTATAATGTGTTATGCAGTATGTTGCCAATGTCAATATTTTATTTGTTGAATTCAGCAAACTTTACCATGGAATTTCCAGAAATCCATGTCTCAAACTGATAACACGCATCATGTAAAATGCAAACTCCTAATCACCGGATATTGTTATAGGCCCATATAGGCAAATGTAACTTGTTTGCATACGCGCACATCAATGCGTTTTTGATGTCAGTCTCCATAAGTGTGCTTTTGAAATCACGTCAGCCATAAATAAAAAATATACATATAAAAATGTATTCTGTCTAATGTAATGTGCACGTACTACGTGTTATTAATAAGCATAATTTCCTGTGCCATATATAATCGCCAACTGACGTCCTATTCTTCCTTGCCTTTTCTTCTAGACCTTTTCCTGCAAGGAATGCCTTTTGTCCTTTTCACATTACATTAGCCACTCGCATTATTGATGACGATGTGCGCCGTCTAGTGGAAAACCGGTGATCGCTTTGACTACCCGGGGGGTGGGGTGAGGACACGGGGCCTAAACCCAAGCGTCATATATCATATCTAAACTCTATTTTGACCCATTTATAGGGCAGTATTTTCGTATGATTTCTTGATTACACTGCCTTGTCAATGCAGCTTTTTCTGTTAATTTCTTCTCTCGTTATATGAAACGAATAGGAAATTTCTCAAATTCTGATCACTTTTTTATTTTGGTAGAACATTTTTTAATATTCTTAAAATAGTAAACTAATTTTTTTTTTCTATTGTTTTCATTCAATACAGATAACATATCGTTAGGTTCCTATGCAGATGATGCATTTTATGAAGATGAGGAACAAGAGGCTCTTGGCATGGTTGCCTCTGGTGGCCCTTTGCCTGACGTCATCCCTGAGGGCCATGATCTGAACTTTCCCAACGGAAGAAGAGCCCGACTCCGAAATAGGGCCCATTCTGTGTCTTTTCCCATTGATCAGCCCGATCCAGAAGACTTGGGCCGTTGCCTCAGAAGGATTGCCCAGGTTTTTGATCAAACGTCCATTGTACCAGTAGCTGGTGAAGACAACAGACAGGTCTGTACTCAAATATTTTAAAAATATTTTCTATAATGTAACTTCTTATAGTTTTGACTTAAGTTTAATATACGTGTAAGAATCGAGTTTAAACCCTGGAGTAGTATTTTCACTAAATCTTACTGGTCCTCAGTCTCCTTTTGCTTTTCCATTATATTTCGTGGTCACAATTAGACTTGTATTATTAACTTCTATAGAAGTCAATATACTCATTAACTCTTTTATCTTTCGTAAGATCACGCAATATAATTAAATTGTATTTTGTAATTTTTTTTACAAACAAGCAAATGATTCTTCATTATTTTTTTTAACTTTAAAACTAATTTACGATGAGCCTTTTTGTTATGATTATAGTAAAAATAAGCACATAATCATGCAAAAAACTATGGAAAGTTGGACTAGGTTGTCGTATATCGTTTCTGCAAACTGGTTTCCTTAATCTTTTTTCCAGAAATTGATCATACATTTTAAAGAGAAAAAAAACGCTAATAGCTTTTCCTCTAATCCACATAAAATACTTATTGTTTTCGTCTCTGGGAATTGATAACAACCTTGAGATTTATGCAAATATTATATCAGTGCATTAATGCCTGCATATGAAAAAAAACAAAAAAAAGAAAACAAGAGAAGGTGAAAAACATAAAAATAATTGGCAGGAAATGACGTATTTTTATGACAAATTTGTTTTGATAAAAATTCAACTCTCGGAATTAGGCGAGGTGCGTGTGTTGCATATTTTCATTTCATTGCCATAAATTTTATTATAATCAATACGACTTGTCGACTATCAAATTTTATGTTCTCTCACGTGAACTTAGTCGAAGCAGGGTCCAAACCAATTATATATTTTTTTGAAATTGTGAAATACGAGTCAATGAAACTTCACTGTAAAGGCGCCTTCACACTGTCAAGTTTTCGTTAAGTCAAGTCAACTTAGTGGAGTTGTGACGTCACTAGCAGACAGC
>JAQGBW010001721.1:0-23752 GCA_034698625.1 Julus scanicus | reverse complement strand
CACGTGGCCTACACGGTCTCAAAGTGGAATTTCCACTCTCAAATTTCAAAAACTTACGTTAAATTTCCCAAATATCACGAAAATCCGTTCCTAAAAGAGCAAAATCAATGGAAATGCTATATGGACGACGTTGGGCTGTCCCCCCAGAAAATGTGGCCACTAGAGGCGCTCATGCATGGCACATGCGCCGCTGTGTAATGTAGACCATCTCTATTGCACTTTTAAGATAGTGCTTTTCATTGATCTTGTGTATGTGTATACTTTCTGACATTTGACCCCCATTCATCTCACACAGAGCAAGTGACCAATCAATGGTCGGTATCAATTCAGGAACATTGACGTGTTGTGTGGTAACAATTTCATCAAGATTGTCAGTCACTGTCTTAAAGCTTGCAAGCATGATGTGCTAAGAGAGGATGGGCACGTGATTTTGCAATCCACATTTCCAGAAATTTCCACATCAAAACTAGGCCTAAGACGCCACTTGCTCACCCTATGTATATGTGGGCATGTAATCTCAAGAAAAGCTAACTTGCTCAAAATAATGCACGCTGCCAATAATGCTGATGCAATCGTCATCGGAACATTTCTCACATGTTAAAACTTCAGCCACGAGGTTTGTACTGAGGACGCCATGTTATGCGTGTAGACATGTTTTAAAACAAGAATAGAAAACATCGAAAGTATGTAATACATTGAGCAAATATAGTGCATTTAACTAACACATCCGTTTAATTATACTACTACCTTTACAGGTGTGGTCATTTTAAAGGAATTTCAGAGTTGATTAACCTTTATTACTTTAGTGAAAAAACGTGAGAAAACTTTGAGACATTTTTTTGTGGAAAAAAGTGTCTAGCCTCTATCGATTCTTAAACTAGACCAAATAGAATTGAATAGAAATTTAGAGAGGTGTAAGTGCTATTTCGATTTACTTGTTTTGGAAACCTGAGTAGAGAAAAATAAAATAATTGTAATGGTAGTTATGCTCATAAGTTGAAAACTGAAATTTAGCCTTATCATCCACTCTAACATTTACTTTCCCCCCCACAAAAACAAATACAAATTATTTTTGTTTCGAGTTTATACCAGTTAGTAAAACTGAAACTCTTTTAATTGCAAATGATGTGGGCTCGTAAGTCGTTCGTGGGTGAAAAAAACAACACCTGGCACATTTTTAATGACGCAACGCAATATGTAAGGCAATTTTAGAGGAATTTAACGCCAACCATATTTTTGGTAAATACATTTATGTACATGGATACTATGTTGTGTGTGGTTTAGTAAAACTGGTCATATTGGGTATTCTATTTTGAGCTTGAAATTCCTATAATTAATAAGGCAGTAGTTAAAAAATCTGCTTTATGGTAAAGTATTTCGATAATTGAGATTTTCAATACAGTCGAGAACTTGCTGAAAACTATATATTGAACTATAGCAAGTAAAAAGGGTTAAATAAATTTTCCTTCTATACTTATTGGCTACGCAATACTACGAAATCAAAACTTACTATTGGATAATCATATATGGTATAAATTGAAAACTTGGCACGAGATGTTGGTGACATTTTCTAGAAAGGGAAATCCTATGTGTTGCCTGCTGATTAATGCAGATTTTGTATGAAAACCAGTAATTTTGACAGTTGCATGTCGACATGTTTACAATTCAACCAAGCTTTTGGTGTGAATCACGCGAATTTCTGTTTGGTTCTCGTCTGAATCCGATTTAATAACTGTGACATGTTAGATGACTAATCCTCTGATAAAATACAACAACTGTTTTATTGAATTAAAACAAGTGTTACTCATACGAACCCGACATATGATTCGTATCATACACGCTACCAGGCAACTAAGTTTTATTTACTAGAACGATTTCTAGCGCCATCTGTTGGGTATATGTGTCAAACAGTAGTCAAAACACATGTCAGTTGCTTTTTCTTCTTCTCATAATAACATTTTCTTAGAATTGTTAAAGTGTATTATTAGAATTGGAACAAGATGTTGAGATGTTGTCTAAGTGATCACTATTCATCCTCTCATTATTAATTCAATAGATTTATTAGTAGAAAAAAAAAGCATATTTATCGTTGATTTCTGTGGCATTATACTGCACCGTAAATGTAGTAATGCCTTTTTGACCTCATAAACCCTTGTTTAATGAATGCAATTTCAGTTAGCTTTACAAATGGCGAAATGCTAAAGCTTATTAGTAGCAGGTCACGTGTTAGACGGTAATAAAACCTATTGGATGTTTAGCATCCATTTCCCCCCACATGCATTTACGACCCTCATTAATACGAATAATCCGCATGTAACACTGTCATGACTGCCATTGTAGCAATTGACAAATGCCATTGCAACAAACAACAAATTGGCAGCTCGGTGAATTTGTTTGTGGAAAATGGCGTCTGATTTTTGTGTCTAAAAGGCCAATGACCACAATGATGGTGCGCCCTTGAGTGAGTTGAACGCCAAAAATAATTTGTTCATCAATCCCCATTTAAAAGATACATTGTGTAACAATATGCAACTAACAGCAGTTTTATGTCCGTTTGACGTCACTACCTTTGGCAGTGTTAGTCCAGAGTTGATACCGTTTGCTTACGTCATACATGGTGAAGAAGGATTTGTACGTTCGGGTCATTGTGTTACCACTAGTTACGAAACTAGGGGAGGGTGGGATGATATGTCCTTTGGCGGCGATGACACCATCCCATAACGACACTTACTCATCATATTGAGTTAACTCTTTTTTCACACTTGGAATGATATTTCACAGAACTGTAGAGGCTTACTGGGAGTATCACGAATAATTGTCATAAACTTTAATGCGGGCGTGAGTCAACATTTTTTAAAAAAGCACAAGTCAGGATTTGTTTTTTTGTTCGTCATGTCCACTGAGAACAGTCCATCTGCGGAGTAGTAATGGTCAGAAAACACCTGTCTCAAACCATTGTCCCGAGTTAGAAGGCCTGGCTTTGCCCAATGACAGTATACTGAGTACTGTATAATGTTGTGACAGATGTTGACGAATTCTTTTTTGCTGATAAGATTGGTAACAACTTATTCGTGTTTTGAAAAAGTTTTTATATTGGACATATTTTGGAAGGCCGACCTATATTCTCCAGACATAAAGTCTGATACTTAATTGATTGGAAGACAACTGTCTTCAGTGAAAGTAACCAACTAGTAGTTTTCATTGATATTATAGTTGACAAATAGCCTGGGTGAAAAAAATTGATATACATGTATACCCATATACACGTCTGTCATAAATAGTCATATTATATAGATAATCGTCTATATATGAGTATACATGTTCATAAATGGTCAAATAGCCATACATGTCCATAAATGGTCAAATTGTCATACATGGGTTTATACATTGTATAACCATGTAATTCTATAAATGGTCATATATGCGATTGTATGACTATACATATGCATGTCCATACATGACTACCTTTGAAAGCTAATATACACCAATGTATAGGTCGTAATTTTGAGAAAAAAATCTAAGTGGGACATAGTATTGAATATATGGCCCTGTTAAATTTTTCCACCTACTGTATTTTACGGACTATAAGACGCACTTTTTTCATCAAAAAAATTGCCTCTAAAATTCAGGTGCGTCTTACACTATGTAGTTTAAAAAAAAAATTGCTTAAAAATGAAGGTGCGTCTTAGTCTGGTATAGACGGTATATGAATCTTCAATGTACAAATTAACAAGAGTACTGATGTTTACTTATTTCAGTTTCACTTGTTGGCTAGTAGCTTACTATCTAATATATTCTGACATATTAAGATTGCCTACTCCCTGGTGGAAAACTTATTTTCGTACTTGTGGAGAAGTTATGTCCATATCATAAATTAACTAAACTCAGTATGAATGATGTTGACCTGGTTTTCGTCAGCTGACATTTGAAAGGAGAGTATGTGCAACTGATATGACCAGCAATGTCAGATGTAGTTTTTTTTACATACGACACTTTTTCCAATATTACAACTTAAATGTTGCTCTTAATTAATCAATGTCAAATTAATCATGACGGTATCATAGTGGAAATGTAAGCTAGCACTGCACGTGACTTTAAGAAATGATAATCTTGGTCACGCATTTTTTCAAAGACACGCTACTCAGATGACAAGCTAAGAAATGAAAATGTGGGGAAAATGTCAAAATCTCCTGCACATTATTTTGCATGAAAAAATCTTAAAATTCAGGCTGTAGAATTGGGATGGTCCTCCTGCATATACGATCCCACCCTCTGTGGGTATCCGTGATAGTAATATCTAATATCATAACATGCAACCTGTAAAACCATGCAGATGTATGTAACTGTAAATGTGCAATTAACGCTAATAACAATATGAACGCAACAGGTTTTTTTTAATGTCACACATTAAAAGCAAGGGGGCCAAATTTCGTTTTCTATAATCTCTACATTTAGTAAGACGTGTCTCGTCATGCAGGCAAAATTTCACTTGCTGACTACCTTAAAAAAAAGCGTTGTTCGCTTTTACTAATCTGTGTTTCAACCATTTTTATTATTGCAGAACTTCCAAGATGGCCTTCACCAGTCTCGAAACAGCGGAAATGATACAGAGGATGACGTCAAATGTCTGGTATGCTAAGTATTCGACATGAAGGAAAAAAAGGAGCTCCTAGTACACCCATTTCAGATGTAACACGGAGGTGACTGTCAATTTCAAGGGAGGAAAAAAAAAAGGCCAGCAGCCTTGTGCTAGAAATTTCATCTCCACATAAGGAATCAGGTTGGCGCAACTGAAGCTCGTCATTAAAGGACCTGTTTCTCGGTTGCCGCCAATGTTTCCAGAAGCAAAAAGGCGTGGTTTGGCTCGGTCATTCCCAGGCGAGGCTTACGGCAATCCCAAAGGCAACCTACGCTACCAAAATAAGTAAAACCATTTGTTTGGGCTCCTTGCCGTATAGTAGCAGAGAAGCTTTTACTTCTCCGCCTTCGTGATTGCGAGGAATCAAAAGGGAAATCAATCGGCTGTACAGAAAAAAAAAAAAAAAATAGCAGCAGCCTTTAACCGTATCCCCGGGTAGGAATCCCTCGAGATTTACAGTGATGCATTTCGGATGTACGAAGAAGAGGTAATGCGGATTTATTTTACACTTTGCAAACGTATACTACTGCAATCTGCCTGTCTGCATGATGCAGATTGGCCGGATTAGCATGGGATGTACGGCTTCTGGTGATTAATTCGTGCCTTGTAGGTTGTACAGATATTCTGGGTTGAACTCGCCAATGCGACCAGATAGTTGTCCTGGTTTGCGGATATTGCTGGCCATCTTGACAAAAATGAGTGCCATGCAAAGGAACAGTTCACCTGTTAACTTGCCTCACATGGACCATTATCGCTAAGCATTTTAGGAAATAATGTCATTTGACATCCCCATTCTCAGGATAGCCTGTTGCTCATAGACCTTAACTGAATCCAGCTACTAACTTATGTCAAAATATCTCAAAAAGACCATCACTCTCAGATTTTACTTATTTGTTACTGTCAACTCTGCTCAAGCAAGTCTCCACTCCTTATTAACATTACATCCCAGGAAGATTTAAGGATCATTGGCCTTAATATGCACTTGACTGATGTAGTTGCCCAGCATGATTCCAGATTCTTTGGATTTTATCTAAGAAATCCTGACTGTAACTGAAATGCATCTTTTATTTGACAGGTCTCTTGATAGTGTTACATTTTATCAAAGTCAACCTGCCATCAGCCGTTTTTACTCAAAATTCAGGAATATCCTTTGATTCCCTTCAATATAAACCTAATTGAGCTTAGTTTTTACTGGTGTAGGTAAGTGCACTTTGAAAGTGTACTTGTTTATTTGCACAAATAGAAGTGGGTTCTTAACACCATTCTGGAGGATGTACCGAGGCTACTGCGATTTTTTGGAGCCTACAAGAAGACAATTGTTTGGACCTCACATATGGGGAACAGAAAACCTCCCTAATATACAATGCACTTTATTGAACTGTTGCAAACTTAAAAAAACATTCCTCATCAACGATTGTTAAATTGGATCAAGACAATGAAGGATGTTACAGCGTTTGATTTTGCTATTCTGAAATAATGCTTAGATACTTCGACGTGCTGCATCAGGTGCTTGTGACTCTTGTTTGAAGTCAGGTACCTGAAGTAGCGCGCGGTGGTACTCGGGCCCTGACGTCACAGACATCTATCACTTTGCCTGGCACAAGGATACTTCAGTTACACAGTGGTGCATTGGTTCTTTCACAGACACATACATTATGCTTTTCTAAGACAACATTTCTTAATGCTTTTTAATTATTCCAAATTTATTACGGATAAAGGAGAAAATTTTAAAAAACATTTTGGGTGAGCACTGATGATAAATATTGGATAAATGTCAGATCGCCAACCCAATGTCACGTGTTGATAGCGAAACACGATTTATTTTGTGGGATTTATGATTAAAACTTATCGACCTAAATCATGGCTTTGCACAATAACATATGCACGTAGCCCAGGGATTAATTTTAAAACTAACAATTCTCAGTAGGCAAAATTTTATCTCACATTTACAATCGATTACCAAGATCCGACTTTGGGGAATAAAGGCTGCGTTCGGCAGCGATAGGAGTTCCTGGAAACACTAAGTATTTTTTTTATATTAAAATCAGTACTTGGTATTCTCTACCCCTTGAAATCCAATTTTATTTTTCCCACACAATCCCCGTTTACATCTATATGCCAATGTCTTCACCACCTTATCACCAAAACTGTCACTTGACTTTAAATCAAATCACAGCTGTGTATCTGATAAAATATTCCTCATCAATATTTAACGAGTTTCACCTTTTTCTAGGAACCTCCAGCGTTAGCAAAAATTAGGTTGGGATGGTTCAGCAACATATAGTGGCGCGTAGAAAATGCAGTTTCGTCTGGACAGCGAGGATGTTGCCAACCTTCAAGAGGTATGCATCATGAGTCATCGCATCTTAGTTCACTTAATGACATCACAGAAATACCACGAAAGAATGAAATAGGCATCCCTGGTTCATTGTACTTCATCAGGTGCTCTGGTGAATAAAGAACCCGGCATCTGTTGGAGTACAGTTGATAAGAGGATGATCGAGCAACTAAAACGTCTTCAACCGAAAAAAAAACCAACAACCCTACTTTGATCTTAAATAAACCGCGACACATTTGAGCAGAGTAAATATTCTGGCAAATTGTATGCGCTATTAACCAAGAGGAGATAAAAGATTTCTTCATGAGAACTGCGGTACAAAGTGGACTTCATGAAAGTACATTTGGTAATTATTCCTGAAGTATTCTAAATTAGAGCTTAACATTTTGTTTTCCACATATTTTCTAAAATTAGTAACTCATTTGATATTTAAACTAGTTTTTCTGCAATGAAGAATCATGTCTTGCATAACCATGTATGGTTTAAAAGATATTGCAATCTTATTGCTAAATTATTGTTTTCAATTATATTTCCAAAAAAAAGTAGTCTGGTGGAAGCTCAATCTTACGTGTAAGTACACTTGCAATTGTGCAAATTGTTTGAAATGATAACAATTGAATTTACAACATTGTCTTTCTATTATCATATTTTAATTACTGGCAGTATTTTTTCCACAGGTGTTTTAAGATTTTATCACCACCCTTGAAATGTCGCTTTATTCTTACAATTAACGTCTCTAACACTTCGATTTAGTTCTAGAATTGTAAAGTTTATCATGTTTGGTATATTGATAGAAACATGCCTAGTTTAAATTAAATTGTAATTCTTTACAAAGTACTTGGTATTATGATTATGCTTAATTATAATTTGCAAATTATTTTCAAAGAGCTGGATTCTCAAATAAGCATCATTAATAAGATATTCCATAACTGTTTGTTTTCAAAATTGGTATGTGGTTATTGTGTTTTCCAAAAATAACAAGCGTTATTTGCAAAGACAGCACATATTTCTATAAGGTAAGTGTACAAGTGTAAATTAATTAAAATCGTGTGAAACTGTAAAGTATTACTGTAAAGTAACTGAATAAATTTACTTTTTTATTTTCCACAAATCGTGTATGGATTATTGTGTTGATAGGTGACATTTTTCTACTATGGTTAATTGTCAGTAATTTTTACAGTAGTTTAAAGCAGGTCTAATATGGTTTTCTTTAAAAATGATCAATATTAGGTATTCCAACAAGATATTGCCTACTTAACTGAACATTACATCAACAATTCGTTGCAATTAGGAGTCTTTTAAATATACTATACAATTTAATCATTTGGCTGTTGTAGCCAAACAAGACCCAATTGATTATCAATAGCTAAAAATAACTTGTAGACTTGGTTAGTATAATTACAGTTATTGTACAATAGTATTGAAGAATTCAGCTTGCATAAATACGCAACATAAACAATCAACGTCAACCATAGCTGGTTTTATGGTACCAGCTAGAAATTGGAAAATTTCTTAAATAACTATGTTTGATGATATTTGCATTACGAGAGTTAGTATAAGTAAATACGTTGTATACATACCCGCAATCCCCTTTTTTAAATCCAACTTGAAGCAAGCCAGTTTTATCAAAATGTATACAAACAAAAACATCCAGTAAATATATGCTTTTCATAAAAGCTTTTAATGTTTTCTAAAGTCTTTTTAAAAGCACCCTTTGAAAATGTAAGAATAAGCAACAGACGAAAATGCACACTAGCAACTAGGGATGTTGGCAAATACAGTATTTTGTTAAGGCCTTGAATACAATTTTAAGCTGTCACTGGATTTAGAAACATCCCAAACTTATATAATTTGAGATTCATATTAGAGGTTGGCATGGTAAACTTACTGAATGTACAAGAATATGCGAAAGACAGATGCGGTGTGAAGAACAGTACTCAGCAACGGTTCGCAGGTATGTATGGTCTCCAGCGCAGGTAAGCACCATCAATAGTTTTCGGGTCAGAGACGCGTCTTTTCATTCTCTGCCTATGTTCATCTAAAATGTCCTGTAAAAAGAGACTAAATTAATATCAAATTTGTAAACCAAAATCAGCCATTTTCATTACGCTACCGCTATCAGTATGCGTTAACTTACCCGTTCATAATGAAAGCCAATAAGGCTGTATATTCATATATTTTTAAATTACGAAGCACAATCGCGCCTGCTTTCTTTAACACTTAAACTAGTATACGTATGAAGTAAAATGCTAAATTCATGCGAGAAAAACCCTCATACCCACAATCTTGCAACATAATTATGAATGACAATTACATAATCGTTCAATGGAATGCCGTCGGCCATCTTTGGGTATCATTTGTGACTAATTTCAAATTATCTTAAAACAATATAAATTAAACGCCAAAAGCAATATTTTTAAGATACGAATTTACTGTATGGGTGTTTTTTTTTTTCGAAATGCAATTAATGACTGAATTTCAAATAAAAATGAATTTAACGAGGCATAGAAAACGTATGAAAAATGCATTCGACTTTAAACTAAATTCGTGCGAAAGGAGCCTAAATATGGCGGCTGACCATAATATGGATTTTGAAACCAATGGAATAAAAAATTGGTCGTTTATGATTATTTTCGCGAATACGTTAAATACTGTCCAAAATAAACAATTAAAATTTTCAAATTAATAAATGAATATTTCGTGTTTTATCAATGAAATTACAGTAGTTGATCATCACAAAGCCATTACCCATTGATAAAGTTAAAAGGAAATTTTACTATTGTTATATATAAATGAACTTTGATCATAGTTTTATTTCTAAATCATAAATGAATTATGACAGATCTATCAAAAATATATGAATATGGACCTTCTCAATTGCCTGTACAATCATGATATTCAATCTATAGACAGTTTTACAGTAAAACGCTTACTGCCAATGATTAATTGATAAACTTTAAATCAAGCCGCATAACTAAATCTTAAGTTAGTCGCCTTACATTTCTTTATAACAGGTTTCAAGTTGAATTCTATAATTTTTTAAAAATAAAATCAATGTTGCAAGTGAATGCTAATATTGACTCAAGCATTCAAAAGTCACGTAGGACTGATTCACTTTAATCAGTGTTTTCTCTGAAAAAACGTGAATCTAATGTTAAAAAAATTAAACTTGATTTTGTGAGAAACGTTGCCTACACAAAAAAACGAAATTGAATTTCAGATCTCAGCGGTGAAAACCTCCTTATTTTCAGTAGAGATAAAGGACCACTTGAGCGAAAATCCAATCAATCTGTTGAATGCGCTGAATGATTGCAACTTAAGATCTCTCTGGATAGGTCTCAAAGGCGAATGCAATGTTTTACCAAATGTTATCTAGGTGATAACAGTCGACAATTTGAATGCTAAATGGTCGTGCTAATGGCACGCACTGGGTCACATTAATTATAGGAAAACAATGCTAGCTAAAGATCGAAAAAAAGCCCTAAGAAACTCAGGGAGTCGTTTAGCAGTGTTTCAAAGCGACCAGCCATTACTACTTACATGTCTTTTTAGTACGATATGTCTTCCTTTCCAATATTTTATCATGCCTAGGGCTTGCAAGGTGCTGACTATGTCGTAAGAATTAATAGCAGTCTCCTGGCTCAAGTCTGAAAAAAATAAATATATAGAATGAGAACACGTGCCTTAAGGAGTTAGTAAGGACTAAAGAAAATAAGTTATGGGTGGACATGGCTTTGGTGCAAGAGGATGTCCATAGTTTTAGTATAATCTCTAGAGAATTTTCCTCACCTTTTGACTGAGCTGTTGTATATAAGATTTAAAAAAGTATTCTCTTTATGCCATGATACAAACCTTGTCAAGATTTTTTAAAGCTAATAAAAAAGACAAGTTTTTTACACATGCAGAGATATAATTCACCTTTGATGGAGATTTCCTTGTTATCAAACGATGAGAGGTAATCCAATAAAACTGTTTTCCAATAACTTCTGTAACTAATGAGGCCTAGGTCAGACAAGGGCTTTTCTGGCGATCCAATCTTTTGTTCTACCTTTGTCAACAGGTAACCTAATAAGAGAAACAAAAACATATTGCATATATAATTGCAATCAATTTGCATACATCAGATTACAAAATTCTATTGGCGTTTAATGCTCTATCAAAACAATGTCCCCACATTACAATTTCACATTCTTTCGAAAGGGACACATGTATACATGGTGAGACATAATTCAGAACCTACTTCTCGAATATTTCACAATTGACTATGCTTTATAGGAAAGCATGCTGGAATATGCTATTAATCTGCATTACACATTCAATAACACGGACATTGAGCCACAATAAGTTAAATGTTTCATTTAAGTTACCCATATTCAGTTTTGTAAAAATGCCAATCTGTAACTGGGTTAACCCTCGAGATTGTGAGGTTAGCTTTCCTGTAAAGCATAAATGTAATGCATGATTGCTGCCATTAATGAAAAAAAGCACGCACGATACATGTTTGATTTAGGCAATTCAATCTTACAAGAGTGCAACATGTTTTCTGAAATTCTCACATGTTGCTTCGTGTTTAATCGCTAAATCTGATTTTACCAAAATGTCGCCATATTGAAGATATTCGAGAGGTAGTACTGAATTATTCCTCATCATGTATATACCATAATTGAACATATATACCTCTAGAGTCAAAAAGTTGTGGCACTAAGCTTAAAATTGCGAAAGGAAGGCTGGCAAGCATGGGAGCTTTGTAGTTATAAGTCTGCCAGTATCCCCTCTGTTAAAAAAAAAGAAATGGTCCACGTGAAAGAGATTGTACCATGTGCCCTGGCGTTGTTTAATTGATCGTTGCTAGATGTTGGTGTCGAATTTTCAAAATGACGATTTTCGAACAATGCGCAAACATTAAACTCTGCTACAGATTGGGCAAAACCCCAAAGATAATGAAAGGAGTGGTCGGCCAAGCACTGCACGGAACTTGGACACTGTGAAACGTGTGAGAGAGACAGTTCTGCGTCATCGTCGCCAAACAATTGATGGTATTGCCGAGGGTGTGGCACCTCCTCACATCCTTTCCCCCATTCTCCTGATTTGGCCCCATGTGATTTTTACCTGTTTCCAAAGTTGAAAGAATTGTTAAAGGGTCGATGGTTTACTGATGAAAACGATGTTATTAAAAATTCGACGATTGTATTGAAAGAGGTTGCTAAAAACGGGTTTCAAAAATGTTTTGAACAATTGTACAGACCGCTGGCAGAGGTGTGTTGTTGCAGAAGGACAAATCTTTGAAAATAATAGTTTAAACAACATTTTGTGAGTTCCGTTTTCAGTTAGTGTCAATGCCAGAACTTTTTAACTCTAGAGGTAGTTGGAAAATATACTCCAAAATTAGAATACATCATTGATATTATAGTAGTTTTTACATTGTATTATCTAAGGGACCTTGTAGTCTCATTGTTCAGTCGTTACCATGGTGACACCTCAAGAATTTATTCTGACATCAGGAATTGCTGGTGCAAAACAATAAAATGTGAACTTCTAAGTTACTTAGCTTTGAGGCATTTAAATTAAACTTCCTGGTTACCCATTCCCAGCTGCCCCTTTTACGAAACCTCAACTATTTTGAGTAAATAATAATGATACTGTTCATTCATAAGAAGAATCTTAATTACTGTATTTAGCATTCCACTGGGAAATGCAACTTCAATTAAGAATGCTAATCACATGTTGTAACTGATTATTAAATGGAACAAAAGATTTATTATTCGGCATTGTGGGTAGTTTTTTTTTATTAATTATTATTAAACTAATGGGAACACAGCCGCTCATTTATTATATATTTATTACTCGTTTTTCTTGACAAACTTAAATACGCTAATTAAACAAAGAATTTTGTATGGCCGACAAGTCTTTTAAAATTTTAGATTTTTTTACATCTTATAATGAGCTTAAATATTAGCTTTTAGTTTCTAAATCAAAAGATATTACAATGATTAAATAAATAGCTGCTTTCCAGACAAAAGTGCAAAACAGCCGAAGGAGTTATGAGAGATATTTCAGGACTGTTTAATAACAAGGAATTTCTGGAAATTTCTAGGAATAACCTTTAATGTCAATGAACTTACAAAAGTTGTAGCAATAACTATAAGAAAAGTTGAATTTTGGTGCAGTATGGTGCACGTGGGGATAATTCTGGAAACACTATACAATTTAAAGTAGCTACTCAAATATTTTGGAATTTCTTAATAAATATGAAAGTTGTTATTAGAAAAAGTAAATAAAAATTACTTTGTTAATTTCATTCTTACACATAAAACTTAAAATTTAAAGAATTTTCGACCCTTTTTGCAATAACGTTGCCACCAAATAGGGATAACAGAATTCTATGAATCTTGGAATCAAAATATGAAAATTCTTGGTTCTTTAATTACAAGTCTGATATTCCTTAATTGACTTTATATTGCATTTTCATATATTGTACATGCGATAAACATAACTTTCATTTCATATTATTATCATTTTATATTACCATTCGATGTTTAAATTTTATGTCTATCATACAATACCGGTACAATGTGCATGTACATAAAATAGATTTTTAGAGTCAATTTCGGGGGTATTAAGATCCAGCATCTTAACATTACTAAACATAAGGAAGTTTTCAATGTAAAATCGTAAAACAGCTAAAAGAACCTTTAATGAAACGATTATTAACTTTAATGTCATTATAATAAAGAAGTTCTGAATGACGAAAAACAGTAACATCAGTTATCAGTCAAATCTAACCAAAATTATAGATGACCCTTCGCTTTGTAAAATAGCTCATTTATTTTTGAAAGAAAAATCCTGTTTAAAATCTATATATTCAGCTCCTAAACCTTATAGAATGTTAAATGCCATCCATAACTCCCAATATATGAAAATTAGTAGTCACTTTGGCTAAATCCTCTCACTATTGGTAGGACAAGCTGCAACCCTGCAATCCCTAAAACTACACGTATACTTGAACAGATTACCAAAAAACTTTTTTTTTTTTATAAATTTCAATTAGCATAACTCCCAGAATGCAATTACCCGTCTGTTGAACCACTGTAAATTTTCTGTATGCGGTTCATAACCTATCAAGAGTGATTCAATAAGCCCTAACATATCAGCTAGCCGTGTTTTTTCTGAGAAATCCCATTTTTCAGGTGCAACCTGTGATAACTTAAGCTCACCGTGACACGGTTAAAAATAAATTAAAAACTTCTAAAAAAATATATATAATGTGAACACATTCCCGACTTATGAAGCAATTTCGTTTCAGACTTACTCTTGACAATGCTGCCTTAAGCTCAAGCTGTCAACGGCATCTATTTCTTATTAAAAAGACGTTTGGAAATCTAAGATTTTGGCAGCCATTTTTTCCTGGACCTGCCTTGTTTCCATGGGTTCATGCCTATAGCTATGAAACGCATAATAAGGGATAATTGCATAGTTTAGGACAATAGCGTGCATGTGCATGATAACATTTTGATTGTAATTAGTATTTTTTTCTGATTTAAGGAAGTTTAAAAAATGGTTAATTTCACCAGACAAGTAAAGTTGAAAAGCTTGTGGACTTGACAGTACATTTTCCAGGAATTAGGCAAGTAGTCAGACTAACTATACTAACCACACTTTTCTGACAAATAAAAGGGTAGACCTACTCATTCAAATAATATTTCCGTCAACTTAAAAAAATTATGGAGCTTATTAAAATGAATTCGTGAATTTTCGTGTTATTTTAACAAATTACTAACAACTTTTTAACAACCGTTGTTGAGAAATGTATTACCTATTGAAATTATAATCATTTGTGGAAGCTATAACAGTGTCATTTTACTCCACCATAACAATTGGTGGTTGTTTCTGGAAAACAAGGACGCGGCCATGTTGGAAAATTATCTTATGTCACAAGGTCCACCTTGAAGTAGTAAGCCGGAAAAACGATTAAGTTCCTCAGTAAAGTGAAATTGTATTTACATGGTGACAACAAACAATTTAAATAAAAACATCCCAGAAAACCATTCTCAAAACTTGTGAATGCTCAGTTACCTCTAATTTATACACAATGTAGCATATTTTGAAGCTTTTACTAAAGCTAAATTTGCCCTTTCCATAGTCTGACAGTCGCCAATGTCTTCATTCCATGCAGTAATAGAAATGGTTTTATCAAGAAGCTTCTTTGCTAATAAAAGCTATATGACAATGTTCTAGAGACTAAAAGAAATGTAAAAGCCAAGCCGATTTTTTTTATACGACATACTCGCAATCAAAATCTGCTTGCTTAAGATTAGATCTCGACAACTGCACAGACAGCGTTCGTGCCAACAATTGCAGATTTCTTACAAATGTGTTTATTGACCATTCGGCATTTAAGAAACATGTAGCAAAGACTTAAGGTTACGAGGCAGACTGGGATTCAACGAGTTGTGACGTCACAGGGGTCTGGGTTTATATGATTTGTTCTTGAAAAAGAAATCGTAGCTAAGCAACAGGGTGTGCCATTGTATGCAGTGATAAAAGTAAATGCAAATATATATATATATATATATATATATATATATATATATATATATATATATATATATATATATATATATATATATACGGGATAAAGAATTGAATTATAGGATTTGTGCGACCAAAACAGAGAAATGACAAATACTTTCCAGCTAAAAAATGGGCTTATTTCTTTGTAAGAAAACGTGTACGGCGCTGCAGCGTGCGTCTTGATATACACATTAACTTATAATACCGATTCCGGCTTATGATTTATGGATTCCCCAGCACTAGCAAACAAAGGCAAGCAGGTGGCGAGAACAATTTTGCAATCATAAAAGGGTTAGATTCATATCATATCTCATTGTCTCATACTAAAGGAACAATTTAACAAGTTACATTTCCACATAATACTGTAAATACTATAGTTTTTTACAACCCATTTTTTTATAGTTATCTCCCCCCACCACTTTCCCAAACTTACGGCACACAAAATGAGGATAAAATTGTCACGGCCCTTCATTTTCTCTGTTTTTTAAACGATTTAATGAAAAATACATAAATGAATAAATAAAAATAAGTTTTGATGTGTTTAATTTCATATAATATGTTTGGCTTGTCTCATTAAGAAAGATGGCATACTTGTATGGAAAAAAGTAAAAAAAACAACCTTATAGCGCCATAATACTTGGTACACTATATACGAAACGCAAAACTGAACCAGGGTATCACAAATATGTTTGCGATATGTGGATGCTCACCAGATTTCTGCAACCAAGTTTCAGGAAACTTTGTTTCATGGTCAAGGCGCTCCTACCAAGGCCCTTACACTCCACGCACTAAGAAGCGATTATAGTTGTTGGTGTTCACCCTGATATAAATGTCGTCTGCAATGAAGTGCGTGGAGCAAACCTTGACCAGCAAACAGTTCCTGTGTAGTTAACTAAAGGCTAAAATATACTTTACGTGAGTTATGGAATATCAAAAACAACATAATCACACAACACACCACACCTAACCTAACCGAACCTAACCTAACATTACATACTTTCTTTTTTATATTATTTAACGTGTGTGATTATGAGGGGTTTGACATGCCATACTTGGCTTGCCGGTGAATTAACACACAAGAACCCACAACTCAAAAAACACTGCTGGCCTCAGTGAGTACTACTCAAAAATACAAGTTTCCATGCAAACTGTTGAACCGTTCGGGTTATCTCGATAACGACGTAAAGTTAACTTTAACTTAACTAAATTTGGATAAACCTGTTTATGGAAACATGTTCACGAAACCACGTTTTGACAAGTTGGTTTGCATAAACTTTGAGGCATTAGATTCTGCAATCAGCAATTAATGATGCATTAGCCAACGCAAGTAAGACACAACATTGGCCCAACGTTGGCGAATCGTTGGCAGTTGGCAGCCAACGTTTTAAAATGCTGGAGTTGCCAATCGTAGGTTTTATGTTGGCATTTTAACGTTGGGCAAACCTTGTCATAGGGTACAGTTGCCAATCATCGGTTTTATGTTGGCATTAAACGTTATAGGACGTATTGCCAATGTTTTCCCAACATTGGCCAAATTAGTCATTTAACCATTGGCTTAAAGGGACATTTCTGCATTGGCCCAATGCAGTTAAATTGGCAAAGCAATGTTTTCCCAACAAATTTTGGTTACTGAGGAAAGATCGAGGCTTCACGTTTATGATATGGGATAGTCTATGTGAACGAATAGGAGTTTAGGGCGATAAATGAAGTTAGATAGCGTTAGATGGACAAATGTGCACAAGTTTCAGAGGTGCATGGCCATAATAACAATTTCCACCATTGGTAACATTTTTAATTAAATTCAGCACAGCTTAAAACACCAAAATAAATTTAAATAAATCACATCCCTATAATCCTTCTAGAATAGTTGTGTGCATTTTCAAGCTGTATAATTTCAATTGATTATCCCCTCCTTTAATCGATGAAACCACCGTCTTAAAACCACAAACGAAAGGCAGTAATCCAATCACATTATTACAGTAAACTGCAAAACAAAATAAAACAGACAGTTTTCACTTACTGAAGTCAATGAGAAGCCTTCCATATCCTTGTCTTTGATAGGGAGGTAGAGTCAAAATGCAGGAAACGTTGTAGTTCAAGAAGGAATTTTTCTCCTAAAAGAGACAGAAAAAAAAGCAATTAGATTTTCAGATACCCACGGGGTTACACGTGTTGCATCGACAATTATTTCGAGTTAAAATAACACAGTTAACATCGAGGGTAAGTCATTTAACATTAAGCTCACGACACGAGCCAAAACAATTTCTATTAAAAACTAACAAAAGTCATAAGAAATGCGGGGTGGCAGATTGATGTATCTTTACCGACAAACCGTTGACCAAGCAAACTTCATTACATGGTCGCATTTCAGCTAAGGTGCAAAAAAATACAGTATATAGCAGAAGTGTTTCAAGCGTATAATAATAAAAAAAACCACCTCCTCACATTGGAAGTTGGTCGTCTGGCTAACTAAACCTGCAAAAGTATTTCATGCTAGCTTAATACCACCAACTGTTGTTTTGGTGCTGTGGGCACGTAGAAAAAAACAAAAAAAAAAACTACATAGATTTTTCATTTTCTAAAAAAGAGCAACAACACAAAAAAAACCCCGGTAAGCCAGGAGGAAATTGCTGTATATATACATTTCTCAAGGCGAGAAATACTGAAAAAAAAATGGCTGCCACATAGAAACGAGTGAAGCAGAATGATCGAGCACAAACAGCGATACATTTTGTCCTGTTCAAATTCTGTAGGTGATTTCGATGGATTTTTTTGGGCGAGAAATTACCGGCTAGCGAGACATAGTTACCATGGAAACAAGCGAGGTTTATGTGTGCCGAAACATTAGGTGTCAAATATTTCTTCATTGCGTTTTTATTCACGCCACAAGTAAAAAAAAATACATCATATTCGGCTTGTCCTCTCACCTTCAATTTGGTTAAGGCTATTGGACAGCATTTTGGCAAAAAAAAAAGCAAAAAAAAAACAAAAAAAACATTACAGTGCGAATTCATCACCGCGAAAACGCTCAAAGCTCGTGTCTCACGCAATTTATTTCGAAACGACACCGTGGCAGGATAAACGTTTCAAACTTCGCAAATTTGGTGCCCAAAGGCTTTCTCGGGCTACGGAAATATTTCCGGTATCATATATGGCGCTACGCCATCATATTACGGCTTTTTTTGGTCTCTACAAACATTTTCGGAAATAGCTGATCCGCAAAAAAAAAAAAAAAAATGTATTTGTTTCTTAATACGGTACAAGTCAAGACATAACGAAATTTCGTTATATTCGACAAATGGAAACTGGATAGAATACTGATGGAAACAACGTAATTGTGTTGTTTTGTTTAATAGAAATTGCGATGTATCCCGATGGAATTGTCAGAATTTCTGTGTGATGTGCATAAAGAAACTTTCTTTGAAAACTTATAGGGATGTTTTAATGTGCATCATGATGCAAATCGTGAAATCCTCGTCGTATATAGTTCAAAGAAATGCCGTCATTTATACATGTATAAGGTTATAACTAAGATTCTTTATATGCATCGAAATACAATGAATTTGTATCTTGATATGAATGGTGACATTTTGGAACAGGTATACAGTAAAAATCCGATGTTTCAGATCGATACAAAAAATGAACATGTCATAACATGGAAATACAACTGATTATCTGTACCTGGCACAACTCCCAAGTATGTAAGGTGAGTTTTTGCTGTCAAGCATAGGGGCAATGCCTGATTGCTGCCATTTTGGACAAACAAAAATGCCCATTTAAAAGTTTGATTTGCTTAATTCAATGTCGCAAAAGTACATATTACACAAATTTGACGACGCTCTACAAATATAACTGGGAATTCTACCACATTGACGTTCAATGCCATAAACAACATGTTTCATGGAATCCTCACATCAGATTTAACCTAAATGTTGTCATCTTGAAGATATTTGAGAGGCACAGGATTATGCCTTAATTCATGTATGCAAAACATGTGATGAACCAATCCTTCAATGAACTTATTCTTGTCATCAGCTAGGATTTAATAGCACTCCATGAACAATAGCTTTGAAGCAATGTATTAAACCAGTCTTTAGATTTGTCCAACTGATTATGCTTGTTTTCTTCTGTACACTGGTATATAATCCCGATTACTGTAATCAGAACAGAGTGCGCATAACGAAAAAACAACCCTTAGCAAAAGTAAGCTTTACCGTTAATCCTCAATTAAATTGCAGACAATCAACAGAAGCATGCGGGCAAATGATAACCAATGACCATGCAACGATCAAATCATACATCGTTCTTTAAGGTTCAACTAAATTAGCGATAGTTTTGTTTTTAAAAAGAAGACCAAATTCCCAGACGTTTATTTACCAATATCTTCATAAATAAAAATGCATTCATTAAACCTGACAATGATAGATTGCAATCTTATCTCGAACGCACAATAATCAAATATTCTTGATATTTCAACTATTGCACAGAATAATATATATATATATATATATCCGTGTTAGTCAGTTTCACCTTGCCCGATCATGATTCTTAAAGAACAAGCAAAGAAACTCGAAGTTTTAGATCTTTTCACCCGAATAGCAATTAGATCCAACTGCCATTGGCAATATGTAACACGTTGCTATAGTTGCCCAATGGCGGTAAAAAGTTGATTGCTATTCATGAAGAAAAACACAAACAAAAAAAACTTTTTTTGATAATGCCCTTGCTATTTAAACGAAAACTTGACTACAAATTCAAATATTGATCAATACCCAAACAGACAGACCCAAATGCACACCGATGGAGCTATAAAGTAATGAGACAAAACAATACTTTGAGCTAAGAAATATATTTGTTCACTTTCATGTATATTACATACTCATTCTTGATACTGAAGCCTTTGGGTATTAGGGCCAAATGAACACGAGCCATCCGAATAATAGGACCAAACATGTCAATCTAGTAGATGTCCATTTTTTTTGGAAGATAGCTGCATTTGGTAATGATCACCAAATAAAGAAAAGAAAAGAAGGGTGGTTGAAACAAGCAATAATGTTTCTAGTAGATGTACTAGTAAATGTTTCTATTAGATGTTCTCGTAAATGTTTCTAGTAGATGTTATAGTACATGTTTCTAGTAGATGTTATAGTACATGTTTCTAGTTAATGCTTCTAGTCAATGTTTCTAGTTAACGCTTCTAGTAAATGTTCTAGCAAATGTTTCTAGTAATTGTTTCTGGTAAATGTATCTAGTACGGATTCTAGATTGCTCATGGTGCCTGACTTTGTCTTTCGAGATATAAGTACTTGAAGATGGTTGTACACTGAAACGTTATGCTGGAAATATTGAAATAAAGATGGGGGTGAAAATTACTAGCCTCTAGAATGACAATTGACCACCGACAACTTGATAATGGAAGCTATTAATTCATACGTGGTCCAATTATCCGGATAACGCAATATAAAATTTCAAAAATACAGCAAAATCGTAGATCATATCACAAATAACAAATTAAAATAGCTTTAAATGAGACAAATATTTAATTAGAATCAATTGCTTAAGGGAAGACAAACAACACCAGCTATACTATACAAGACGACATCGTGTGGTGGCGCCACTGTGTTTCCGTTGGAGTGTAAATATCATTTCCCGATGGGCTATTTCAATGCAGAATGCGAGTCTATAATGTTTTTTCAAGAAGACTATGCTTTTGCTCATGGCCAATTCGTGAGAGCATTATTAAAAAGGTTTTTTTTTTTTTTTTTTTTTTTGCTTCAAAGGCTTAGACTCGATAATGCGGAGAAATTCGTGGCGCGTCAGAGAGGTATAAGTAAGCACTTCAGACTTTTTGGCACTACAGCTCTATGCACATAGAGCTCAGTCTTGTTCAAAGTCTAACCCTTTACTAATCATGTGATTGATCGAACGCTTAGCAAAACATACCACTACTAACTCTCATACCGTGCATCTTGCTAAATTTCCATTCCCTACGTATACCCTCATTGGAAAGGAAATGCTTGTTTCCAAACACAAACACACAACAACAACTCGGAAACAATTCAAAAGTACGTTTGCATCGAACACAACCATGTTTTTCAGCTTCAAAAACACAAACTTCCACATTTGCAATGATAACAGCACAACTAACAAAAGGAATCGTTATATGAACCTTCTACTTGTCCAAAAAGTTAAACTGTAAACATATCACTTGGACGCCATGTTTGCATTCATCCAAAACTGGACACATTTTGAGCTTTGGCTAAATGTCATGACGTATAGTAATTATGTATTAAAATTCACCCCTGAACACACATCACAACTACAGAAAGGAAAATCTTTGGATTTACTAATAGGTATTTCAATATATATTTTACCAAAGATGAACTAAAAATCTTGTAAGATTTTCTATATGCATGATTTAATAATCTCAATTGAGTCCATTGAAAAAGAGGAAATTTCACTGTGTCATTCCCCTAACAAACTGTTGGGTCTTATGTCCATCAATTTGCTGTTGTCTGGCCACAAAAATAGCACGCAGCCAGACGAGGAGTTGGAAAAGCAAGTTTTCAGCACTAAGTGTGGGCGTGTATTTTGATAAATATTTCTGGATTGCTCGGTGGTAATAGCACGGTCCAATGAAGATATTAATGTGGAGTTAGGATGGAGAAAAAAAAGCGGGGTGTGGGGGTGGGTTAGTTATATGCAATGCAGTTGTGCGGACTAACGCATGTTCATGCAGAACACGATATGGCGATAAAAACCCTTTAGCTCAGACGTCAAGATATACGAGCTGTTTGATGTACACCAATTTAGGTCCAACCATGTTAATGCATTTTCCTGAAGCCACTGACTACGCATAAATTGTCATCATGGCACGTCACATGCACTTAATAATTTAAAAAAGAGCCACAGAGCCTCATAAGCATGATTACTTCAAGTGGGACAATGCACAAATATACAGCCACGAAATGCACGTCCATTTTTATATAAATTTAATTCACTGCGAGACCCAAAAATCCTAATGGATATCCATGTATATGTATACAATACACATGTCTGCATGAGTTGATTTCAGAGAATTTTACTCCTACAGTACACTCACTATTCGATTAACTTCATATATAAAACCATGAGCAAAGTTGCATAAAACCAAAAGTCGCAGTTTGAAATGTGTATACATAATTATCATTTTCATATAAAGATAAAATATTCATAACATTAAAGCACATATTTATTTAAAATATCTAAAATTTATCTTCTCCCACTTTTTTTCTTATGTTAAGCTTAAGGCTGTTGTTTCAATTTTTTTTATTAAAATTTCCATTTACTTTTTCGAATTTAACATTGTTTATTTACTCGTGCATAAGGAAGACTACAAATATTGGTTAAAGAAATGAAGTTTTAATGAATTATTACCAACATAGTCACTTGTTAAAAACACAGTTAAGTTTTAACCATCAAGGCCATCTTAATTAATCTCAGAAATCAGTGGAGCTCTAATTTTTGAATGCTGAAACTAACGTCTTTATTAGCACTTCTAATATAGTGATGATTATAATTGGTGCTTAAATGGTCACAATAACGTAATTAACAATGGCCGAGGCCGTAGGTGTCAACGAACTGCGCGACAATAACATTACAATAATTAAATTAACTTCGTCGTTTTGATTCGATTGTTGGGTTTATAGGAACCCTAACATCACTAGTTAACAAAGTTGTCCTGAAAAGGACGGTTTTCAGGGAAGTAAGTCCCACACAGCGTATCAGTGAATGATTATCCGCTAACAATAAAATACACGTTTGTATTGTGTACTAACTGTAAACCTTTCGTGACTACCACTTCTTCTTTTGATAATTTAGTCATAAGTGCGCCGGCATCGATTTCTGGCCACATCAATAAAGAGTGATGGCCACCATGATAGTCCGTTAAGTTAGAACTTTACTAGCTCAATTTCATCACAGTTAACCCAGGATATCGTAAATTTAGTTACAAAAATGTGGAAACCCTTCCGACTACAAATGTGAATGATTCCTGATAACAATGATAACAATTCCTGTCGCTATTTTTCCGGATGTGATTGGCGCGAATAGATACAACTACAATAGATATGGTGAAATCACAATTGCTTATTAAGGCCCTTTCACCCCCCATGTATTTCAATGGGTCAAACTTACACTTCTCCCAGTTTTCAAGCAAAAAAAGT
>JAQGBW010001720.1:0-23754 GCA_034698625.1 Julus scanicus | reverse complement strand
TGCCGGGCCCACAGGGAGTGGGATACCGGAAAGGATTGAGCAGATGCCTTTATTTAGCATCCACTAATGGGCTGTTAGCCGGGGAGGCACTTAGCACTCAGCCCATGGGAAAGATACCCATCCCTCACCCACACGGGTGGCCGGGGGGTTGCTAGCTCCGGATCCGGTCTAGCCTGACCAAATATGGTCAGGGGAAACTGAGAAGAGCCGTGGTGTGCGGGGGAGGGCTCCCGATAAAAGGAGATGACAACTGCAGCAGAGGAACAGTTGCGAGACAGATGGGAAGTTACAGTAGTCCGGAGCAGTTGCAGTTACGTTGTTTATTGGCAGACGTTGAGTTTTGGCAGTGGAGGGTCAAAAGTGTTAAGTCGCGTCGGAATTGACGATGTGAGGCCGAGTGCGGGGAGCCTCCTCGGGGAGCAGCAGAGGCCGGAGGCCGAGACCGGGGCTGGAAGCCCAACAACGGAAGGATGGTAAGGTTACTGGAAGGGGATTTTGGAGGGGTTGAAAGCTAGGTTAGGCCCTAATGTGCATTTTTACTCATTATACCAATAAATTGTGTGTTGCACTCGATCCACTGACTCAGGTGAACCATTTCTTGGGGGGAGGGTAAAGTGCCGCGAAGCTTTCAGATACCTTAGGGATGCCAAACCCAAAACACCTTCGGGGAGCTCACACTCTACAGGCAACCCTGAACTGATTTAATGTGTTAACGCCGGACGACCCTTTTGAAGGTAGGGGGTTGGGGTAACACACCCATGAAAGCATTTTAAACATTTTGATTATTTAGGGGTATTTATTACACATTGAAATGAATTGGCAAACTATCTGAACAATATTTTGAGTCATTGTATATTGATCCGAATGCAAAGTTAGATATTAGGAAAGGTGAGAAAAAGAATACACGTCACTGTTACAACTGCTGTTAAATAGGGCATTACAGTCAAGGCTGTTCCGAACCCAAGAATAAATTTTCTGGAGGTGATGATGCTAAGTCGGAAGGTGGTGTTCAAGCATATGTGAATGAGGTCTTTAATGCTGACTCTAAAAGTGATTATTGAGTAATCGACTCTGGAGCAACGGATCATCTAACCAGAAATCGAACATATTTCTCGTCTTACACACCATTTGCAATACCTGTAAAGGTTTATGTTGGTGACAAATCAACAATGGAAGCGTTACGCAAAGGAACTATTTCAATTCAAACATCAGTTGGCGATAAATGGATTGATAGTGTAATATATGATGTTCTGTACATCCCAGATGCTCGCAGAAATTTGTTTTCTATGATATCTGCATTGGACAAAGGCCTAGAATTTACATCAACGAAGGACTGCTGTATGTTTACCAAAAAAGAGTGTTGTGAAAGCCAAAGGTGTAAGAGTGGGACAGTTGTTCCGGATGTTGATTAAGATTATGCCGACCTCAATGTGTGAAGTGAACCACAGTACAATGGATTCATTGCAAATATGGCATGAACGTCTTGGACATCAAAACAAGCAATATGTTAAGAAGATTTTAACAGCTCAAGGAATCAAGTTTCAAGATGTTGACGAATTTTGCAGTGCTTCTATTCAGGGGAAGCAACATAGTTTAAAATTTCAATCAAGGCAGCAACGTGCAACAGCTTCAGGTGAATGGATTAATGCTGATGTGTGTGGACCAATGGAAGAAGTTTCCCTTGGTCAATCAAGATACTTTGTGTGTTTTACCGATGATTACTACCGTTTTCGAGTTATACATTTCTTGAAGGAAAGATCCTAAGTAAGTCATCATATTGAAAAACGTCTAAGCCTTGTGCAAAATCAAACTGGACATTTACCAAAAGTCTTTTTAAGTGATGGTGGCTTGGAATTTGATAATAAGGATGTCAACGAAATACTGAGTAATCGTGGAGTGGAGTTTCGCATATCAAAACCTTACATTCACGAACGAAATGGTTGTGCTGAATGATCCAATCGCACAATCGTAGAGCTTGCTTGTACAATGTTACTGGCTAAAAATCTGCCTAACCTTTGTGGACTGAGGCAGTTAGTACAGCAATACATGTTATGAATCATTCTGGACCAAGTGGTGTTGATAAGAAGTCTCCATATGAACTGTTTACTAAAAAAAAGACGCATTTCGACAAGTTCCATGTGTTTGGCACTGAGTGCTTTGTGCATGTTCCTGATCAGTGTCAAAAGAAATGGGATGCTAAAGGCCAACATGCAATCTTTGTGGGATATTCAAACAACATAGATGGATTTTGAGTTTGTTAAAAATCTAAAAACCAAATCACCCGAAGTCGAAATGTGATTTTTGAACCTGAGAAGGCTGGTGCAACTGTTACTGTGATTCCAGAAATTTTAAGTTCTCAAGAAGTAGAGGATGTATCTGAATACAAGTCTCAAAGAGTATCAGATGTTGTTAATGAATCTCTCAAAGAACGGAAACTTCGTGATCGATCTGAAATCAGATCTCCACAACGACTGATTGAATTCATGCTTTCAGAGATACATGAACCGAAGAGCTTTAAAGAAGCAATATGTTCAACTGAAAAGATTCAGTGGAAAGATGCAATGGATGAAGAAATGGCCTCACTGGACAAAAATGACACCTGGAAACTAAGTTCATTGCCAGCTGGACGAATGGCAATTTCAAATCCTTGGGTATAACGCATTAAACGCAGAGCTGATGGTACTATTGACCGATACAAAGCTTGTTTAGTAGTACGTGGATTTTCTCAGCGTAAAGGAATCAATTATACAGAGACTTTTAGTCCTGTTGTGCGTCTTGATACAATACGTGCTGTATTAAGTGTTGCAGCAACTGAGAAACTTCATTTGATGCAGTTTGATGTAAAGACTGCATTTCTGAATGATAAATTAGAGGAACAAATTTACATGATTCCGCCTGAGTGGTTTGAAGATGGATCAAACAAAGTGTGCAGGCTTAATAAAAGTTTATACGGTCTCAAACAATCACCCAGATGTTGGAACAAGCGGTTTAGTGATGTTCTGTGTAACTTTGGACTTTGGAAAAGTACAGCTGACTCTTGCTTGTATTTCAAAGCAGATGACGACAATAAGTTATTAGTTGTGATTTATGTGGATGACAGGCTGGTGGCAGCTAAAAAGAAAGCAACCTGTGATGATTTTCTTCAGTGCTTACAATCTGAATTCTATATGAAGACCGAGCCAGTTGGATATATTTCTTAAGTATACAACTAAAGATGTGTGACGATATTAGCATATTTAAAAACCAGGAATCATATGCTAAATCTATTCTGCGTTTCAACATGATGGAAGCGAATGCAGTGACAATGCCAATTGAAAAATGTGCCTTTACAAGCGAAGCAAGCTCAGGAGAGCTTGTCAAAGTACCTTATCGTGAGGCTGTGTGCAGTTTAATGTATCTGGCTGTAGTAACTCGGTCAGACATAGCTTTCGCTGTAAACTATGCATCACAATTTCTTGATAAGGCTGAAGCAAAGCATTGGGAAATTGTCAATCGTATCCTAAAGTATGTCAAAGGAACAACAAATATGGGTATTTCATACAAATCAAGTGTTGCTAATTGTGATTTTAAAGCTTTTAGCAATGCTGATTATGCTAGTGATATGTTGTCACGTCGGTCAACTACTGGTATTGTTTTTCTGTATGGTAGTAGTGCAATTACTTGGGCCAGCAAACATCAGAAATCAGTAGCATTATCTATGACAGAAGCTGAATATATGGCAGCATGAGAAGTAGCTAAAGAGATAATTTGGCTTCAGAGATTGTTCAATGAAATTTGCCCATTAAGTGATATTCCGATATTACAGGCTGACAATAAGAGTGCAATTTGTCTGACTAAAAATCCTGAGTTTCACACCAGATTAAAGCAAATCGATGTGCGATATCATTTTGTGCGTGACTGTGTTAGAGATGGTATCTTTAAAATTGAACATGTATCAAGTGATGAACAGGCAGCAGACATATTTACAAAGGCCATCCCAAAAGTTCCATTTGAAAAGTTGCGTGCTATGATAGGGATGGATATTATATTGACTTAATTTTAGTGAAAAACAGTGACAGTTTTAGAAGAAGTGTTTAAATATAAAAACGTGCACTGTTTGCATGCCTGTTTGCATGCTTATTTAAGTCATGCTTCTCATGTTGATGTTCCAAGATTCAAACTGTTCTTTTTTTACATTCAAAAAAGGAGTTCATTCTGATGATTAAATTTCGTTTGCAGTTCTGTTTAAAAACCAAACCTTCTAAGTATTAGCATATTAAATTTTTCATCAAATACTGAAATCTCAATAGTATTAAATTAAGAACGCAAGGTACATAGGTTCGATCCCTGCTGAGTAGCATTTTTTTACGTAATTAATGGAACCATTCAGCAGTAGGACCATTGGATTACAACAATTGGAGAGTTTAACTGGTTTCACTGAAATATTGCATGGTCCAATTTACAAACACCCTTCGAAATAATAATTGGATGAATAGTTCAATTTTTGGTAATCCAATTGTTTCTTTCACTAAGGTCAGCATCAGCACTGTTAATGATTTCACCACAGGAGTCCATTCTGCGTTGTTTTTGATACTCAGTTAAACAGTGAGGAACGAATCTGGAATACACCTTCCGTTTCCTTAGCTCTTCCTTCAAAATATGCCTTATCACCCCCTTGTCAATCGTCAGTTCATTGGCAAGTAATCGACTAGTTTGTAGCCAATCTGACATCACAAGCTTGTGCACTTTCTCAATCGTTTCTGGCGTGCACACAGAAATCGGGTGTCTTGGACCGGGTTCATCTTCAACAATTTCACGGCCCTTCCGAAAACGTTTAAACCATTCAAATGAGCACAAACGAGATAGTGCGTCATCACCGGATACTTGTTTCAGCATTTCATGTGTTTCTTTAACTTTTGCCAAATTTAAAGCAAAATTTGATGCCAATGTTGCTGCTTAGTTGTTGTGCGTGTTACAAGGTCAACCTTTTTTTTCAGAATGCCACAAAACTTCACTGCACATGAGCAGATACACAACCTACAAGATACAAGCATTAAACATTCAGTTGAGTTATGCTGCATGCACAGTGATGCCAGTCCAGGGACTTAATAGGTACACCTTGTAGCTTAAATTTATGGTCATTTGATTTTGATGTCTTAAAATCAAATAGTTTAGATAATTCAATTATTTTGGGATTTAAAAGGTTATTGACAGTATCTGAAATTCAGGTTAATAATTTCTCTGTTTACGGAATTTGATGTTTTAATGTTGATTTAAGAAAGTTCCCATTCATAGATTTACTGTCTTTAAATTGATATTTCAATGTTTTAAAATATATTCAAATTGATACCTTTTAACGATCACTTTTTAGATCCAACTTCGATTTTAATAACCAGACGTGTGCGTGCATTTTGTCGCTGCGCATTGCATGCTGGCTGAGGTTTTTTTGTTGAAGTTATTTGTTGTTGTGATCGTAAATGGCCGTTTTCTTGAGTAAGGTAAAGATTGAATTGTTAGAATCCGGGAACAAAGTTTTTTCCATTTTTTGTACCGTCAGCCAGTGGAAAAATAAGTTTTAACAACAAGAAGTGTGAGTTTTGGGTCATTCACTGATAATCATAGATGTCATGATTCTTGTTGATCCCATGCTGGCTGCTGGACTGCCAAGTAGGCCTAACCCAAGGACAGGAAATGAAGTCCTCAGAGTACAGCATCAAGTCCACTGCTGACGGGTAGTCAGTGCCTCAGGACTGAGCCAAACAGTCACCATAAACAGATGATCCCGCATCTGGGCATCCAGTAATACTTGAATGATTGTCTATTCCTATAGTGGTCATTAGGCGTTAAAATATGAAAAACAAGATTCCACCGAGATTCTATAGATTTTGTTTTCCTTTATTTCAACTAATTTTTGAAACTCATGATGAGCCAAGAAAGGCAATTTTGGACTACCTGGAAAATGGACAAAGTCAAGCGAGCGCGGTCATCCACAAGGGCCATACTGACATAGACATCGAATGACCTGCAAGTGGAGCTGGACAAAGTCGACCCAGTCAGGATTGTACTTAAGCAACAGATCCAGAAATTACGTGAGTTGCTTGAAAACGTATCTGAAATGAATGCTACTATTATGGACTGGATTTTAGACAATGACAATTCTAAAGGCAGTTACGAGGACGAGCAAGCAGCGTGCGAAGACTACAACGATTGCATGCAAACGGTCTTATTGACAGCTGAAGAAGCCCTGAGTGTAGAGTTGCGGCCACGAAGTCCCGGCCCAAGTATCCAGTCATCCACAAGCATTGCTACAAGGGATAAAAAGCAAAACTTTAAACTCCCTCAAATCAAACTGAACAAGTTTACCAATGAACCATTGGAATGGCTAGGATGGTGGGTGCAATTTTCTAAAATCCATGAAGATGAGTCACTCCACGAGACAGACAACTTTCAGTACCTGAGTCAAGCCATGGTGGTAGTAACTCGGGCATGCAAGTTGGTGGACGGGTATCCACAGTCAGCGGTTAATATCCCAAAGTTATTGCAGCGCTCCAAGACCGATTCGGGGATAAAGTCATCCTGTCCTAAGTTTATGTGCGACAGCTGCTCAAGATTGCGATGATCAATTGCAGCAACGGAGGAAACGCAGACCTTGCCTCATTATACGTTGAACTTGAGTCATCTAAATGCTTTGGAGACCTTAGAAGCTACCGCAACGGACAGCGCCATTCAAGTTTGCCGGTCGACCTAGTAAAAGCCTGGCAATGAAGTCCGAGTTCTGGATATGACGGTGCCATGCAGAAACAACCGAACGAGAGGTTAGAAGCGCTCATGAAGTTTTTGAGTGTTGAGGTCAAGGGAGGGAAGCGGTTAGCCTACGTCCAAGCAGGGTTGGATGAACCGAACCATTTGAAACAAGGGACCAACAAGTCTCACAAGAAACAAGAAGACCTCCCAATCGTCACTAGTTTGCATGTTGGGGAACGAGATGTTTGCGTGTTCTGCCAAAAAACCAACCATGGAAGCGCCGCATGTTTTAAGGCCAAGAATATGACGCTAGAGGAGAGACGAGCAATGGTAAGTGATAATCGAGCCTGTTTTTCTTGTCTTAAAAGAGGTCACCATGCACGTCGATGCCATTCCTCCATGCCATGTTCCAGTAACGGTCATAAACAGTTTCCAGTGATGTGTCCTGGTACCTTAAGTCAGCAAGATAGTGCCGTCGAGTCACAAGAGCTTAAAGTCACCACTACCAATACTAGTGGCACATCTAAAGGAATACAAGTACTGATGAAGACCATCAAGGTATGGATTAAGAGTCACGATGGAAAACTAATACAAGCACATTTACTTTTTGATGAGGATAGCCAACGAATTTACATCAAGACGTCAGTTGCTGAAGACTTGAAGTGTCCAGTGCTAGAGCAATTTGTCCAACAGAACAATTTATTTGGTGGGCATGTTATTAAAGTCCGGGACCGTAAGTTGCACCGTGTCATCGTCAAAGGACTCTATAAACGGTCCCAGCATGTCATCGCACTTATTGGAGAAGATGTCATCTCCACAAGCTGTCCGATCATTTCCCAAGGAACGTGGCTCTCTGAGCTTGCGAAACAACATTCAAGTCCCGGATATTGTCAATACCGAGCGGACAACATTCATATTTTGATCGGAAGTGAACGAAGAGTTATGATGGAAAGAAGGCACAAGTTAAGTGGTGGATTAGTTGCTGTGGAGTCAGTGTTCGGCTGGACGTTGAGTGGACCGCTGCCATCTAACGTAACTAGCTGCGCAACCATGGTCATCAACATGTTGACAACTGAAATGAGAATGCTGCCCAAGTTATGAAATCTAGAGACCATTAAGATTCAAAACTCGGCTGAGAAGATCTCCGAAGAGGAATATGGCATGCGACTCAAGAATGCCGTACAGGATACCATGGCAAGGGATGAAGACGGAAGATACGTCGTCCGACTACCATGGATTAGCGAACCTGTGGAGATCCCGAGTAACCGAGGAGTTACTTCCAAACGGTTGACATCTTTTACCGAACGACTCAAAAAACAAGAAGAATTTGAGCGCTACGACCGGGTATTCAGGGTCTGGGAAGAGGAAAGGCTGATCAAAGTGTCCAACGATGACGTCGCCAAGCAACATTTCCTGCCTCATCATCCAGTTGTCAAGCTGGTGAGTATGACACTTGTCCGACCAGATTTTGATGCGTGGTGCCGTGTAGGGAACAGCCCATCCCTCCATCAATGTTTAGAAAAGGAGCCAAACATGTTACAACTCATCCCAGCGATCCTGCAACGTTTTCATGCGAAGCCGATTGGAATCTTGGCCGACATCCGAAAAGCTTTTCAAATGGTCAGTCGCGGAAAAAAAAATCGCAACTTTAAGAAGTTCCTGTGATGGGAAAAGGGTGACCTCAAAGAATATCGTCACTGCCGTGTAGTGTTCGGCATGAATCGCTATATGTCGACAATTGCATTCTGCCTGTCGACACACCGGTGGAATTTGAGACGTTCAAGAACGAAGCGGTTCGTATGCTGTCCGAAGCCAAAATGAACCTATGGCAATGGGAGTCAAATGCAGATTTAATGGAAAAGCTTGGAATTACCAACATCCTGGGACTAAAGTGGGACAAATACACGGATTGCCTGTTTTGTGAGCCGCCAGAGTGAAAACTGGACCTAGTAATCACCAAGAGGAATGTTTTATTTGCCCCGCCATGCTGCAGCCTAAGTTTATGCTGCAAGAATCATGGACCACCAAGATGGGATGGTATGAAAAGTAGAACAGCGACAGGGACAACAAATTCAAGAAATGGTATGTAGAGTTAAATCAACTAAAAGATATCCGCATCCTACGCCATGCCATTATATACGCTCGCTCGCAGCAGGGCAACCAAGTTAAGATCCAACTGTTGTCAACCAAGTCGCGATTAGCTCCATTGGAGAAACACAAGAAAACCAGCTAACCATTAACCGATTAGAGCTGATAGGGTGCGTTATTGGAACGCGGCTCGCTCAAGCAGTCAAGTTTCAATGGAGCTCCCGTTAGACCCGACACTTCTTATACGTTGAATGAATCTAAGGCATCATGCAGTTCGCTGCACTAATAATTTTTGTGAAGCGGTAATTCCAAAAGAGATTTTTGATTTTTGTTAATATAAACCCCTAGAGCTACTTGACAGTATCAATGACAGAGAGTTGTACACCATCCAGAAAGTACTCATGTTGGCAAGTATTCTGTTTACAAGATGAACGCACCAGTATGCATTTCCCTGTATTTATCTTCCAACTGCCATTCATCGCACCATGAAGCTCCAGTTTTTTTCACCATACAGATGGTGAAAACTTTTTCTTCAAATCATACAAGAAAAAAGTTTAAGATCTGTCGTCTACGTTCACTAACTACATCACATTATTTGGCCCAAGTATAGTAAAAATTCAATACCATGATTGCTTCTTATTCAAACATGGTAAAAATATAAAACAGCTCTTGTGAGATTTATTAATTCTGCCAGTAAGAGTAACTTCTAATGCTGTATATGAAAGACGATACCAAAATGTTAACCTTCAACAGTTTAAATTCTGATCAGCAGAAACAAAATTGTGCGCTGCTTTTGTGTGCCTGTCAAAATAATACTTTGTGAGTTAGCATTTATTTAAATTTTAAAGCTATTTTCACAAACAGTTGCATACCTTACTATACATGGGTTTTCACAATAACTAAGTTTTTTTGTTTTCTTTCCCTAGCAAAATTTAACCCTTTTGTTTACAATTAAATATTTAAAAAACTGCAAAAAGTAGTGCTTTAAAATAATTAATATTGAAAACGATCAAGAATCTTGAGGTGGATAATTTTGGAGATTTATTTAGGATCGCCAAAATTATGGTCCAGGTGAAATAAAAATCGCATTTTTAAAGTAAACAGATTGAGTTTTTACACGAAAAACTGCACTTTTAACGCCTCTTGGCATTATAGCGTGTTTAAAAACCATTTGGTATGCTACCTACGTGGTTTTTAAACACCTTTGGTTTCAAACCCAAAATACAAATTTAACAAGATTCAGAATGACTATATGGATACGGTCAATTCGAATACGGTTAATTCGAATTTTTCTATTGGCATTTAGTATCGAGAAGATTAATTTTCAACAATTCTAGAAACTCCCTCAGGATACCTATCGAATCAATGTGGCATGTTGGAAAACACTGTACATCAGTGATTATACAAAAAAACTAACATTAGAAACTGTGCTAAACCATTGATGCGTGTACATAAATTTAAATTTTTTTTTTCATTTTTCTTGTGTCAAAATAATTTTGCCAGAAAAGAAGGCAAACTAAAATAGGACAAAATCTTTTTGAAAACGTACCTGAAACGCTGGAAACAGCTGTGCAAAGAATGGTCAATCTAGATATGTGGGTAGAACATCTGACAATATTGTGTAAATTCATTGCCGACTGCTACAATAACTTACTTAGCAAGCAGAAATAGTGTAAACTTTTGAAATATGACCATCACCCACCTTGACATTTACACAGAATGCGAAATCTGCAAAATTTTGATTGATGCGCCTTTTGGTATCTATAAATGCGCAAATCTTGCTAGTAGTAACTTCACTCTTTCCCTGGAAGCCACAAGAAGACTGTTTGACTCTGGAACTTCGAAAAGCATCGACCATGAACATTTTCGTTTTTGGACTGATGGCACTATGTGCAGTCATGGCTGAGGGAAAAATGATAGGTATTCCAGGCCCTGTTCCAGATTTCTACCAGATGGATGGTTTCGATGGCGATTTGGTAACTAACAATTGTATTTAGTATTATGTGCTATGTGCTGCGTGTATTTATTGATACGCTCATGATGTAAATAATTTATACAAATTAAATGCTAGCCTCAGGTTGCAGTATTTGTGGTTGGTTGCCCATTAAAATCCTGGATACCAATATTTTTAGACCCAGGCCACCAATTAACATTTAAGGCATAAATGTGGTCTTTTGTGAAATTTCTGAATTGGTGAATGTAATCAATTAGAAGATGAGACTTCTACTTTTTAATGGCAACATACGGTACCGTATTTTACAGACTATAAGACGCCTTTTTTCTTCAAAAAATTGCCTCCAAAATTTAGGTGCGTCTTATAATACTTTTTTTTTAATTGCTTAAAAATTAAGGTGCATCTTATAGTCTGTAAAATACAGTAAATGAAAAGTTGGACAGCAAGAATGTTTTTGCTTAATGGACTTAAATTATTTTCCCATGCCATGAGTTTACTATTCACATTTTTAAATAAATAAGTACATAAATAGTTTAGTTTACATCGATTACCAAAATTTTGAAAACATAAGTACATATGGTAGACCATAATAAATTTAGCAGTGTTGGGGAAGTTATTAAATTTGAACCAAAATATTTTACCGCCTTCATTTGCAGTGTATGCGTGTGAGCTAAACTACATGATTGCTGTAGCTCTGTAAACTTTAGACATGTTAACATGTTTGATACGTTTTTATACTACAGGCCGCAGGAAAATGGTACGGGCAATACTATAGCAACAAAGGAATTCCACCGCTACCCATTCACTGCTGGAGCTTCATCAGTACTCCAGGTGCCAACGGCAGCATCGATGCGGAAGTGACGCTCTATGCCCCGTAAGCATGTCTTGAAATTATAAATAAATACAAAAGCAAAAACACCTTTCCAATGTAATGGCATTTGATAAGCTATAATTTTGCTGGTTTACATCGATGAATTTCTAAATTTGTTATGAATTACAAGCATTAGTATTGTTAAACAATACATTTACGTGACATATGTCGTCAAAAGTATTTAAGGACACATTCTCAAATCAATTAATGGATATGCTTTGACTTTAGTTATATTTCATCTTAAAAATACATTTTTACACAAGCAAAAGATTGAACGGATAACTTCTGATTTCATAAACAATAGCCGTTGTGAAAAACTATATTGTATGTGTAACAAAAGGTTTATCTGCATTAGCCAATTTATGGAATAAAGTGTTTACATTAGTTGATAAAAAGTTATATTTTAATACTAACAATGCTACCCTCTTTTCCAATTAGAATGGATGTTAAATCGGTCCAAAACATTCACGTAACTCCAATTCCCGGAGAAAAGGCGAAATTTGTTATGGATGATCGTAAGTTGCACAGCATTGTATGCTTTCAACATTATCCACAATTGCCAACAGCAAGTGTACCATTCTATATTTACACAAATATCAGTCAGGTGTTTGCCGTGTACTCATATATTTTGTAATTAATCGTAATATTTGAAAGTGCTATTAATTTCCAATTGTGCAAATTTATTTTTGATTGCATTTATTACTGCACTTTTACATAAACTCTGATGTATTTCTTTTGTGTTTATCACAGAATAGTTTCTGCTGAGAACAAAACCTTTCACACGATTTGTGTGGAAAGTTTTTCTTTTCAGTAGAAACCATTATGCCTAGAAACTATGGAATATGCTATCAGATTTATAGTCACTTATTTTCACTGCCACCAAAAGTCTCTGACCTTGTTTTGTTTGATCAATTTCTGTTTCCAAATTATAAATAATGCAGTAGTACAAAATAACAACTGAAGAGATCAGATATTCACACGAAAATGATTTATTTTCTAGTTACGAAGGGACCACTCACAACAACAATGGTAATACCATACACGGATAATACCGAGATATTCATAAAGATAGACCAATTTCAAATAAACAATCCAGAACAAATGCACGCATGTATGTTGAATTTTTGAACATTTGACTTCACTAAACATATTGGGCATGCAGGGATTTGATGCGCTTTCTTTCCTATTTCCAGATTCAATTAATGTGTATTACCGAAAACCCGAAAAGGACGAGGTCTTATTCGAAAAAGTTAAACAACTGCTTGCCGAAAGGGGAATCACTGACGAACTTACATATGTACCTCAAGAATGCCCTGAAAAGTCTCTTCAAGACAAATTTAAGGGTATGTTCGGCTTTTGAAATGTACGACTTACATTAAACTTAGAGCCAATGGTTTATATGCTTATCGGTTAATAAAATAATTAACGTTGAACGTTTCATCCGATCTCTATTATTTCATCAAATAAAAGCCATCACTGACCACAATGGATTTGTGATACATTATTCTATGGGTATCCAGCCTTTTCTTAGCCTTGGGCCGTAATTCATCTCAAAATTGAACAGCTGGCCAACACATCCGACAAGTCCCATTTGCGATGGTCGTCATTAACTTTTATTATAAAATGTATTCTTAGGGAATTTAAGAAAGTTATGAGAAAATGGGGGTTTTCCCATAAAATGTGGACACAAAAAAATTTCAGTCATGACCAAAAATGGTCATGTTAAGGCGGAACACACACTCAGGTGTGTTTGGGGTCATTAGAAAGCTTGGGGTCAGGACATGGGACAGCCCTCAGTGGTCGGCCCTGGGATTACTCTGGGGGAGCGGCGAAGGGTCGCAAGGGAGGCATTGAATATTGCCCAGCAGAAGCAAAAGATGCATTTTGATAGGAAACACCGATTTGCTGTGGTAAATGTGGGAGATTGGGTGCTAGTTAGAGATTTGGCCCCTGCGCATATGGGCCAGGGAAAGTTTCAGGCCCCATATCATGGGCCGTATCAGATAGTTGAGTTATTTCTGACCTTAATTATGCCGTACGGGATACACGACGGGGAGTTAAGCCAATATCGACTTTTCATGTAAGCAATTTAAAACGATATCAGCCGCGAAGAGCGCCTCAAATTTTAGCGGTGCAGGCGCGACCTTCGGTTTTTGGCGCGAAAAATTAAGTGCGCTTAGTGCGTGCAGATAGACCCGCTTACCTTCGGCATAGGGGGAATAGTGGACTTGGCCGAATTCGCTTAATGCGTAGTGGCCAACGTGCTCCATTGTCTCCCATCCAGGCACGATCACCTCCGGTAAGTTGTATTTCGTTTTTACAATTTTCGAATAATTTGGAGGATGTAGAGGGCCTTCCTTTAGAATCGGGTGATATGCATGTCATGAAGTTTGGGGAGACAGAAAACTTAAAGATATGAGCATGTATTTGGCTATTTTTTTCTTGTTATAGTAATGCATGTGCGTTTGTTTTGCCAAGTTTTTGCAGTAATGGCGCAGCACGCTCGGACTAGTACAGTGACAATGACGGTTACAATTGAGGACGGAGATCACCGTCGGACCGTCACGAGTTCATTGGCGGAAGTGAACTTTTTGCCCGACAGAGACCCACCAAATTTTCATCGTGGGCAACGAGGGCTACATAATGGTCGTCTGCCATTGCGGCAACGACAACGAGGGCGTCCACAACAGCGTACGGATGCGGGAAATAGACATCGGTACCCGACGCCGGAATACCGCCGGCCTTTTGATGGTACAGGGTGGCGTGGGGAGCCCAGGCGGGCCTCCCCCCCCCCCGCGTCAGCGTCAAAATTATCATGGTGATTCCTGGTTGCCAAACGATTACAGACCGGAGGAAGACTGGGACCAGGAGATTGCAGACCGACGTCAACCGCCACGACCGCCTCATGAAAAGGCCTTTATTGTGGAATTGCCACCACAAGGGACCCAGTTGCCTCAACGCGAGATTCGCCCATGGGTCCCACACCCCCGTCAGGAGCAGGAACTGGGTAGACCGCCCCCAGCAGAATATGTCAACGAGGACTGGGACAGAGAGTTGGCTGAGAGGGCTGGTCGCCCTTTGCCTCCGAATCTGGGAGCTTTTATTTTGAATTTGCCGCCGGGAATGCGAAACGTGCCAAGGGGACTTGTGCTGCCAAACACCATGCCAGAAGTGGTTTATTTGGCAATGGCAGCAACTATCGATCGTCGCCGTAGGAGACAGCGGGGCCGCCAGTTTCAAAATGGAGACCAAAGAGTGGGCCGTTGGTACAGACAACAGGAATAGGCCGGCGGGCCCCGTTACGCAAGTCAAAGTTTTTGTTGTTGTGATATTTTTTTTAAGAGAAAATTGTATATTTGAAAGTATTGTCCAGGGACTGGCCAAATGTTAGGAGGGGGGTGTAACGATTCCGGTATGTTAGGAATGCCCGGGGAAATTAAGGGATTGATCTTTGCCCTGTGATGTAAGAAATGCGATTGCTAATTGCTGTTTAAGGATTGTGTAATGTTCTCGAAAGTTCCAGATGATTATGTAACATAGCGCCCAGGTTCGCCACCAGGTGTAATATAGTATAATTAGCGAATCTGGGGCTAGGAGAGACAGAACGGTTCTCGGGGCCTGATCGCGTGGATCAGCCGCCATATGCTTTAAGTTGTTTTAAGTTCTTAATTTGAAGTCCTGCGAGTTGCAGGCGGAAACTATGTACGTTAACGGGTTTTTATACTTTTGTTATTAAATATGTGAAAGTTTAAGTATCGCGTGTGTTTTAAGTTATTTTTGAGTCACGCAACTTGAGCACGCCCTTACAACACAAAACAGGATAATTGTAGGGGCAAAATTCCATCCATCCCATCGCACATTCCAGTCTTAGATTTACCGAGCTGCTGAGTGCAACGAATTGCATGCGATCGCCTACCGCACTGCACAACGAAATAAAAGTGTGTGCACCCTCGCCCAACGAGTACGGCTTACAAGAATTAACTTATTATAGCAACATAAAGGACCTGGCTTACGAACCAACCAATTCGAAGATATAATCTAGTATTTTTCAAAAGATGGCTTCAATGTCAACCTGCTCGTACGTGAGCAACGATGTGGGGATACGGAATGCCACAAATCTCCTAACATGGATCACATAACATTAAATCCAAAGGAAAATGCTTCAATACATTTATACAACATGAATTTACATGCGATTGTAGAAATTGACATATTAACTTTTTTTGGCTTAAATAAGAAGACTTATTATATCAGGTTTCTTACCTTTACGATGGCATTTCATATAAACAGAGCATCTGAATTTTTTACCAAATCCTGCCATGCAATCACTTCTTAATTTGTATCCTCAGCTGATTGACAAGATTGAAATCTACTTTCTATAGTTAACATAAATACCTAAAATGAAATGATAAATTAAAACCATATCACCCTTCACAAGTACAAAGAAATTTATTGAAAACTATGCTCATTTTTACATGTAGTCCAGTCGGCCTGGCTATCTTTGTTTCCTCGAGCTTCGAACCATTTTTTTCATTTTGGCAGTGCTATAACGTATCGATTTTAACACTCCTAAAACAAAGGAATATTTGGTTTCATAAGGAAAATGCCGTTCGATAAAATGGTCCAAAGACGGGGTAAGATAGTAATTCACCTGCTGTCAAGATCCCTTTCAAGCTTTGGCTCCAACTGGACCGCCAAACGATTGATTCAACTCCTACAATGAGAAAATGAAGATATATGATGGGATTCCAAGATAACACATGCAAAAAAAGAAAACTGAATTGAGTAAATGTTGTTTTTGGGGACGAACTTATAATAAACAACCAAACTTTTATTTGTTATTTGTTTGGCACCTACTAAAGTAACACCTTCCTTAGATGTCTCATCATTTGATACTCATATTTTAAACCATTGCTGCTTAATAGCAATAATTTTAGCTGATGTACACCATGCTACCCATGGTGCCACCATTTTGAAAAAACTAAAGACTGGTTGTATCTCATATGTTGGTCACCAAAGTCAGCGCTTTATCTATTTCAAACATTTTTTTTTTAATTTATCGTTTCAAATCAGGAGAAACTCTAACACATTTTTACCATTAATCTTTTAGGGGACAACTAACTACAGTGTTTCCCTTCAAATTTGTCTTACCTTCCTTGACAACAGATTCACAGTCGATATCATGGGCTATTACTTTAAGAACATCTTCCAAATCCCGCTGCCGACCATCTTTGTTCCAAGATTTATACAAATTTATCTGTAGCTGCTTTGGTAAGAGATTTAAGTGGTGTAAACGTGAAGCTGGACTCCAATCTTGCTATAAAAATAACATATGAAACAAAACTGATAATAGAATCTAAACGAACCCATATTTTGTTATAAATTGCTTATGAAAAAAATAATATCTAATTTTGTGCTTTTAAATGTTAATAAAGAGTGACAGGCCGTAGGCGAAATTTTTAGAAAACTTGGCGCCTAAACCCGAATTTTGTACACAATTTCTGCAACTTTTTGAGAAAACTAAAAGAACAAGTACTCGACATATGCAACTTTTTTATTAAATATAAGCTTTCAACGATAACATATATACATTTGTGCTGCTTGAACGTACACAAATTTTGAGAAATTCGTTTGCTCTAAAACATTTTAAGAGAACAATTTGATTAATGTTCGTATTGAATAATATGTCATAACACGCCATAGAAAACTTTTTACTTATTTTTTTTTCAAACAATTGTGTTCAGATTCATATTTGGATGTACGAGAACTTTAATAACATTAGCTGGGTGGCGGCTGATCAGAGAAATATCGCTCAATCTTGGTTCAAGTTGCCAAATATCTGAGTACATGGGTAATTGAACAAGGAAATATTCGAGTAGTTTAAAACGCAGGTTAATTTGGGTCCTTAGTTCTTTATCATAATATTAACAAAAACTTGCTTTCAATGTCATTCAACCATTGCAAAACATATTCAGAATATTACTAAATACTGAAATTAGAAACCATATTTACCTCGATTGTTCCAGATTCTTGCTTCCAGTGAACATGTTGTAAACTGTCGAGCACGCCACCATAAACCTTCCGAAACTGTTCATGATTTCCGCTAACAATATTTTTCACTTTATTTTTATCTTCGCCAACCCACATACGAAAGTCGCCAACATATGACAGTTCAGTAATTTTCAAATAAAACTCTTCTTCGGTGAAATTCTCAGGTAACAGCAAAAGTGCAGTGTGAACAGCGTTATTTAAATTCATTTTTAGTGCTGAATTCAGTGTTGCATCTTTTGGTTTCTTTAGAATTAAAACCTAAATAAAAACGTTTAAGACAGATTAAAAGTTAATAGTGAAGCAAATGTCACATTCCTCAGGTGACTGTCTTCTAAATGAAGTATGAACGACGAGATTTTGCAATGCTTAGAAAAATTAAAAAATATATGCTTGAAGTAGTACGATGGATGTGGGACACCTGCTTATCATTCAAGTTTTGTTCACGTGCCGTCAAGTGCATTGAAACGTTGACCTTCTCATTACTAACGCTATGTCGCACAGTGGGGTAAAATAACTAAAAAATTGACAACAAGTCGATTTTATAAAATTCAAAATCAAGCTGCAATTTAAGTATTTGGTGGTTTGGAAAAATGGAAAAATGTTGGTAATTTGTGACGTAAAGATATGGCTTGCTTTCTTAAACAATTTTATTTTATACCCTAAACTTTCTTTACTAATATTTAGCAAGTACACTAAAGTCTGTATTGTATGTACCCACTGTGGCCGTAAAGTCATTTAACGACAGGCAGGCCAGATGCTCGTATTAACTTTCCTGTATTGTCAACCACCAATATCACAAAACTCGCTTTATGCAAAGTTTTGTAATATTCCTCCCTTAAGGCGAAATATTATGAAAAATGAATACTTTAAATCATAAATTGTAAAATTCGAATAGCTCAACTGTATACAACCAACTCTTTCATTCGTTAATAAAATACTGTAACACCTGATGTAGGCTTAAGATAGTCGAAACTTGGTACATATTGTAATAAAAACTAAGTTGAAATATCTAAAATCTGCAGTTTATACTTTATCATGAAGTCTTCGGCCAATATATGGCTCACACATTGCTATATAAGGTCTATACTGCATTAATTATTCATAGTTACTTACCGGTTTATGCAGTCTGCCACTTAAATACAACGAATCCCAATCTAGTAAGTCAGAAATAAGAGTGCTTTTCTTGACAATACCATATTTGAAAACCTAGAAATCAAACATAAAACAGGTTTAGTCATACAAGCCTCTGCATAACAGCAAATTGTATAACTCTAAAGCTCATTTTACATTTAAGTTGTGGTCTACTTTTCACACACATATCCCAAGTAGCAATGGGAAACAAAAATGACGTCAAATTGACGTCATTTTTTGGTCATTTTTTTCAAAAACACGTCTTACGTCGAAAAAGACGTCATTTTTTGGTCATTTTACTGACCATAAAATGACGAACTCGAAAAATGACGAAAAAATGACGAAAAAATGACGTCATTTTACTGACCAAAAAATGACGAACTCAAAATGACCAAATAAAGACCAAAAAAGGACGTCATTTTACTGACCAAAAAATGACGAACTCAAAATGACCAAATAAAGACCAAAAAAGGACGTCATTTTACTGACCGAAAAATGACCAAAAAATGACGTTATTTTTATGACCAAAAAATGATCAACTAAACTTTAACAAAAAATTTATAGAACTGCCAAAATTTAGTGGAGGACATATTGGGCCATATGGCCCAATATGTTCGATGTCAACATTTAAAAGTAATCCAAAATATTAAAATATAAAAAGCAAAAATATAAAAGTCAATTGGAAGCTCATCACGTTAAAACAAATTATAAAGAATTACTAGCCTTGATGGCCGGGGAAATCGCTGATCTGTGAGAAATGTGTAATACACTACCCCCTGGAATTAATGCACCACATGAAAACACAATCCGAAGATTCATTCATTCGGTTTACAAATGGAAACCAATCAACAAAATTCATGGAAAACTACATTTTGAAATTCTGATAACCATGAATATGGAAAAACAGAGCGTGTATTGTCATCTCTACTTTGGAGGAGAGACTGACATTGGTGATTAAATTTACCAAAATCACCTTGTTCAAATTGGAAATGGGCGCATGAATAAATACCTTACCAACTGCACCTGGAATCCATTCAAAATTTTCACAACAACATCATTCGCTGCAGAAAGTTACATTGATGATCATCAGTAGTATTCCCAGCATAATTGAACAAATTTGCCTGATATTTCACCTGTATCAAGAATTTTGACTGTTTTGAAACTCAGTGGGATGTTAATTTGTATTTGATTTGATACTGCACACGTCATGATGCGATCTACACACCGTGCACAATACAAATCAATATTTCACTAAATCGCAAGATGGCAGTCGAATGGCATTGTGCTATTCGTGTGCCAAAGCCGTTAATGTGTTGATAAAAATACTGTAAGCGTATGCAGCCTACACATGTGAAACAAAGCACAGTTAAGCAACTATCGCATCTCACAATCTTATGGTTTGCAACGAATGCACGGTGTAGATGAATTTGGAGAAGTGCAACAAATCATCACCGGGTATGATTTGCAGAGAACAAAATTCTATTCCATGTAGTTACTTAACTTACTTCCTTTCTCCATTCCATACCGAACTGATTACACGCTGCTATGTCTGTTGTTAATTAAAGCAAACCTGTGGAGTATAGCATGCGTATATATGTAGCATTATTTTTCAAAAGACCAACAGATGATGGGATGCAGCGATGATACCTGTTATGGTGATCAGGAACTACCTGTTATAGGTGATATACAGCTATTAAAGACATATAATAGCTGTACAATTTTGATATTTACATTTATTTACAAAATGGAGGCTGAAACAAACCCGGAGGGCAAACGTTTTTGCATGTTTGTAAAAACATGAATATAAGTACAATGTATGTCTTGGCGGCGACCCGGCTTTACATAGTAACATAGATGATAATTTAATTGAAGTTTTTACATGTTTGGTGAAAACAATGTAATAGGTTGTTGCAGCTATTTTAATAAGAAGTTGTTAAATTAATGTTATGTTCTAAACTTGATTTTTATTGCTCACCTGTCAGACCTTGTATAGAAGTTAAATAAGTGGTTCACACACTTCAGGCACAACAGCTGAGATTTAATATTTAAAGATTTTAAACAAATACTTTAAACTTGGGTGAAAATCACCTGTGGTTAAATACCAAAGAGTGACGGAGGGCGGGATAGTCTGTGTAAGTCATCCAAGCCTATTTCCCAAGGATAAACGATCCTGGCTAGACCAACAGGAGGGTTAACGGGGATCACAAGCCTATCCTTTTCAATGGACCGGGTTTGCAAAGATACTCACAGTTGAATGAGGAAGGTTTGGGTGGCGTGATAGATCAGCAAGGGCATTCGATTGTCGTTTTTCACTTTGAAATGGTATATTGTTTTAAAATTAATAAACAAGTTTGAAAAATGCCCGATATTTTGCACACGTTGCCAGCAGGTGGCAGCATGAGATAGGCAAGTTGTGGGTGCAAAAATTCAAATAATAATTTAATTTAAAAAACCTACTATTTTAAAATGAAAAACAACAATCGAATTACTGCCCTTGCTGATTAATCAAGCTATTTTAAACAATTTTTATTTAATCTCTTTGTTTGGCTGTGAGTGTCGTTGCAAATTTACCCATTGAAAGGGATAGGGTTGTAATCCCCCTTAACGAGGTTTGAAACCCTATCCTTTTCAATGGGTAAATTTGCAACGACACTCACCGTCAAACAAAAAGAGATTAAACAAAAATAAAAATTGTTTAATATGGCTTGATAAATCAGCAAGGTCACTTTGAAATGGTAGATTTTTTTTTAATTAATAAAGAAGTTTGAAAAATGTCCGTTAATTTGGATCAAAAAATAAGTTGCACTATTTAAAATAAAGGACATCAAAGATACATACTCTGATTTGTATTTTTATTTTGTTTACTACATACCTATAGTTACTTTTCAACATATAGTCACCCAACACTTGCAAACACTTATCTGAACGTGTAATCAACTTCTCCATACCAGTGTGGTAAAAATCAGCTTCAGCATCTTTCAATCACATCATAAATTCTTTTTTGACTTCATCATCGGTTTGGAACCTTCTTCCTCTAAGGTCATTTTTCATTTTTCAAAACAAATGGTAACCACAAGGGGATAAGTCTGGGCTGTATGGTGAATGCTGCCAAACTTCCTACTTAAACTTTGCCAGCAACTCCTTAGTGATTTTTGAACTGCTCACACCACTTTACAATGGCTGGGCGAGAAATTGCATTAGGCCCGAAAACTGCTGAAATTTCACAATGAATGTCAGTGCAGTTATGCCTTTTAGCTCTCAAAAACCTAAATGTTCCACGAATCTCAAATTTGCAGTGAATATCCAGTTGACGCGTCATTACAAAACACCTATAGTACAAGAACGAAAAGCTTTACTAAGTTGAAATATGTCCTTTTCGATAGCTACTGAGACAGTAAAGAAACTTCACGCATGGAAGGTGTTGCCAGATTACGAAATAAAAACGGCACCGTTTGTAACTTACTTTTTGATCTGCCCTTGTATATGTGTTAAAAGCTCAAAGACATCTTAAAATCCTGATGTCATTAGAGAAGACATTAAAAATCTACAAACGAGTTTAAACCTACTAACTTAACCTAACCTAACGTTCTATGATTTTGATAATTCTACATTGTGTTTTTGTCCAGTCATTCATTTTTCATCATTAATCTTTTGACTGTATAGTTATGAACATTTACAATTATTTTAAAGCTTTCACAGTTAACTGTTTTCAGTGATAAAGTGCACGATTTTTAGCAAATTCTAAGTTTCTTTCAAATATCACCATATAAATACATGAGATTGCATTTCGAAAACTTATTTAGCAGTAAAAATTACATGATAATTGCAACTTTGGGAACAAAATTCGACTTCTTATTTGGGAAAATAAACATTAATCCTTTGAGGTTTATTTTAGGACCACAAAGATTCGACTCCTTAAACGGGAAAACTTCTGTAGTCGAAATATGGAGTTGCAAAGGAAAACAGATACACATTGTGTATCTGTTCTATACAGCCCTATACATCGAGATAGGTTACAACTTCAAAGTTAAATAAAATCCGTTCTATAAGGCGAGTTAAAATAATTTTAACAGATTTGGAAAGCTTGACTCTTCACTTTTTCAGCACGGGCAGTGAATGTTCAAAAAAATGGCGCCCAAAAAGTTTTTCAAATTTGAAAGGCTTATGATAATGTCATTTTTACACCAAAAATACAGTTATAGTATGATTCAAAAGGAATTTAAAAGTCATGGAATATCAATTTCGAAGATGCACATCACTGGTATGAAGAAACAAGCTGAAACACCTATGGGGTGATTCATAAATTATGTCACACTTTTTTTGCCTCTTTTTAAACACCCCCCCCCCCCTTTGTCACAATTGTCACAACTTTTACTACACCCCATCCATAATGATGTCTCAACCCGTCGATTACTCCCTTCTCACCAATTACTTTTTAATAATTCTATATTCTTTTATAATTTTATCGGGAAGAAAGTTTTAAGTCACTACAGGACCCAAATTTTTTTTCCCCGACTGCTATTCAAAATTTCAAATGTTCAAAAAATAAAATAAATTTTACCGCATATTTTTTACAGTTTGAAATAAATTTTGACTGTGTGATGTCACATCACCGAACCACCCCCCACCCCTTGGTCAATTGTCACAAAAACTAAAAAAAAACACCCACCCCCCTAGGTGTGACAATTTTTGAATGGCCCCTATGAATAATGTAAAATCACCACTCCTGACAACTGCAAAGAAGCGTCCTCTTCGTAAGATAACAGTGACCGGAATAATGAAACTGGAAAAAATGACTGCTAAAAACAATCCCTGCTCTAAAAAAGTGATAACAAATACTCTGGGAGTTCACCAATCTACTTGTTGTTTGTTTGTTTGTTGATTTTTAACGTTGGCCTATTTCTGCAACACGAGGGCTAAACACCAACGCCAGGGG
>JAQGBW010001719.1:0-23761 GCA_034698625.1 Julus scanicus | reverse complement strand
CCTCACAATAAAATTGTCATCTACATAGCTGTAAAGACTATTGTCATAATTAAGAGTCAAAAGTTCGGTAGTCACCACGGCATACAAGAAAGGCCCCAATGATGAACCCTGAATCACTCCCCTCAACATAGGATAGACCCTATAGTTATAGACCCTAAGTTATGAAACTTTTAACCCAAAAAAAACGTGTTTCCATGAAACATTTCGGTGATCGCTCAATAAAACATTGTTTCATGGTTAAGGCGCTCCTACAAAGGTCTTTCTTTATACCTTGTACACACAATAGATGAAACACGAAACCGAAACAGCGTTTCACAAATATGTTTGTGATATGTGGATGCGCACCAGCTTTCTGCAATCATGAAACTTTTGGACAAATTTGCAGGATAATTTCAAATATATTTCAAGAATTTAAAGGTTCCACGACCAATTCCACAAAAAGTTTTACAAAGAATTTAAAAAAAAAATTGTTATTTCAAATTTTTCTGAATAATGGAGATTCTTTAAAAAATGTCCTGAACATCGACATAAAATTCCAGCATAAACTGTTGTTTATCACGAATTACAAGCATAATTCCCGACTTTTGATAGTGGCGCCCTTCCCTTAAAAATAATCTAGCGCCCTTTTAGATAAATGAACAGGTACACTAGCGCCCTCTGAACGAGTAGTTGGCACATCCTGATTAAGGACCTAAGAAATTAAGCGTAACTAAAATGCATTAAATTGGGAGTTCTCTCAACTGAAAATATTCAATGACCAGTATAAAACATGAGGGTCAATTAAAGCTTCATCAGAGGGCTCAACAGTTGTAAGAGACCCAAATATCGATTTTGGAGGTTCCATTCAAACATTGTTTGGGAGATATTTCTCCCAACATCGGTAATGGATAAATGGATTTCAGAGGGCTTCACCCTCATTGATCAAAAATGAAAGAAGAAGGACCTTTAAACAAGATGGATACATTTCGGAGAATAATGACACGGTCTGAAATGTTTCATGAGCCATGCATGACTTATATGGACAATTTTGGTGCATCATGACCACCTCCAATGCTCAAAAATGTCAGTTGAGGGACCAGGGACTCTCCAATAGAATATGGGAGGACAATCAAAGGGTTTTTTTTTACTAAATTTTCTCCAGGATTTTCAGAAATTGACTATCAGAACAAAACCATCTGGCTTGGTCATTAAATCTTTTGAGCTCTCTTGTCATATTCATTTACGCAATGTACAAAATGTTTTAAGTCATGATTCTTGTCCGATGGGACAAAATGGAGAGTGGTTTTATTTCAATTAATTTTCTTATTTTAATAATAAGAAAATATTTTAAACACTGTGCACAATATTCCCAACAGCATAAAGGAAATTTGTGAATACAATTTGTTACGTTTTATGGTTTGTGAATAATTTCAAAAATAAAAAGATGAAAAATGGCCCATTTCTACCCACTCTCTCCAATCCTTAAAATCTTTGAAAATTTAACGGTCGATTAAGAACCCACAAAAATGGTGTTTCATATTCGTAACAATGGCAAGAGTTCAAAACTTTACAGAACTTTTACAGAAATTGCTTCGTGAGTTCCAGAAATTGGTTATCAGATCAATACATTCAGTCTTGAACTTTGAACTTTCGGAGGTTCAGATTGCTTTGCGTAGGTTCACGACCCTACACGGTCAATTATGGAGCGTTATCACTCCAATAAAATATTAATATTTGGATTCATGACTTAATTGACACGATGGGATTAGAAATTGATGGGAATATCCCTACATGTTTATCAAATAATAAACATGTGGGCATGTTTGGAACAAGAAGAGGGTGGAAATTGTATGGTATCATCGAAGAATGAAATTAATGTTTCCCTTTTTGTAATAAATAGATAACAGGGAGGGGAAAACATAGGAATATTAAAAGCCAAATATGTGTTACCGTGTATTACAGCTCAAAGTGTCCTTTCATCGAGAGATAATAAGAAGCACTTCCGGTGAGTTTCAGTCGTCGCCTCGAAGAACAAATTTCACTCCAAATTTCTGTAATGAAAGATAATAAAGTTAATTAAGAGTCACATTTGGTTGCCTCGGAGATTAATTTCATGCATATTTTGGTTTTGATTTTAAAACATAAACGAGACACGTTTTTGGTGGACATAATTGTGTTAAGTCCGCGTTCCATATCAGTCAGGATTGGTGGCGCCAATATTTTGAAATCCAAGAGTTTAAGCCTCGATAAAAGATAAAGGTTGAAGCGCTTTTAGAAGAAACAGTTGCTGAATGGAGCGTCGTTATCGAGGTTGTATTAGGAAAAATATGACACTGATAACATGTTTTCAACATTTGATGAAATGGCGGGATTTTTTGGTTTTAATCCTCAACATGTTTGCAAAATATCAGTTTGTGAAACATGAAAAACTTAAGGTTGTGTTTTTAATCTTGAAATTATTATTATAATCATAAATATTTAATTTCTTATTTTTCTGCTGTATTATTAGAATTTTAGTTTTACATGTATATGCCATGAAATTTCTACCAAACTTTCGTTCACTTCCTGAATTCATGATTTTATACGAAAATTCCCAAATTTACTATCGCTGCCATTTTTTACACGAATATAGTTATAAGGTTTAATTACATTTTTGGGGAAATTTCATGTGGATATATGTTTAATTTTTGTTTCGTATTTCACAAAATTTCTGTATGTTAATTTTAAGTCTAGACATGTTTTTTTTTTTTTTTTTTTTTTTTTTATAATTGATAACCACATTTTAAGTTTATACAAATGTAAGAATCATGCAAGCATGTGACAGTGATACATGTGTGATGTTTTATAAATTATAAAATTTACAAAATTATACGTAGTCAAGTATAAATATAAATATAATAAAATATAAATTTAGAAATGTGTGTGACTCGCGGAGCAATTTATATACCATGTTTACACGAATTTAGTTATAAATTTCATTAAATTTTAGTAGAAATTTAATTAATGTATAGAACGGTTTCTGATATTATAGACGTATGATTTGTAAAAATTTGACTATTTTCACAAAAATGTTGGGGACATTGTAATTAAATTCCTATTGTTATATTTTGAACCCCGGACAAAAAAACCTAACGGTAAGTCTAGACTATCCAAAAACACGGAGCAAAAGCAGAGTTTTTGAAACATTTTCAGAAATATGTTTTACAAAACTTAAAGTTTGGATGCACCAAGAAACATGTTTTCTATTTTTTTTTTTTTGCTATTAAAAGCAAAAACCTTGATCACTTAAATGGCGGTGAGATCAAAGGGAAAAACATGTTTTCAGCTTGCTGCGTATTTGCAGACGAGTGCAAGTACCAAGGGTACAGTCATTCATGCGCAGTTTTCAGCGTAAGAATTGAAATCATCTATAAATTAGCCATATTTATCATATTTATTTACTCAAAATTTTTTGCTTAAAGGGATGTTTTATTGGGTTTTCCCTGTAGCTGCAGGCTTATTCTATAGCTATGGCAAACAGGAATGCAGAGTGTTTGTTCACAATGCCAAAAGCAAGTTTAGAAGAGCATGGTTTTACAAAATGTTTTCAAAAACTCTGATTTTACTGAATATGGAGCTTTTGCTCCATACTTTCGTTGGTCTGGAGCCAGCTTTAAACCTCTGCTTCTGAAAACATGTTTTCATGTTTTGTGTTTTCGTGTTTCATGTTTTCGTATTTTTGTGTGTTTTTTTCTTTTTTTTATGCTTTCATCGGTGTAAACGAGGTTTTTCACCTTTGCTTTTGGAAGAATGTTTTCATGTTTCGTGTTTCTTAATTGTTTGCATGTTTTCTGCTTTTGCTCTGACCTTTTGTTGGTGCAGACAAGCTTTACACCTGTTTCTGGAAGCATGTTTTCATGTTTCCTGTTTGCGTATTTTCTGCTTTTGCTCCATCCTTTCGTTGATGCGGACCCGGCTTTACTGAAGCATGTTTTCATGTTTCGTGTTTGCGTGTTTTGTGCTTTTGCTCCGTCCTTTCGTTGATGCGGACCCGGCTTTACTGAAGCACGTTTTCATGTTTCGTGTTTGCGTATTTTCTGCTTTTGCTCCGTCCTTTCGTTGATGCGGACCCGGCTTTACTGAAGCTCGTTTTTATGTTTCGTGTTTCATGTTTGCGTGTTTTCTGCTTTTGCTCCGACCTTTTGTTGATGCGGACCCGGCTTTACTGAAGCATGTTTTCATGTTTGCGTGTTTTCTGCTTTTGGTCCGTCCTTTCGTTGATGCGGACCCGGCTTTATCAGTTCAGCGGTCCCAAAAATCAATTCCTTTATCTGAGTACCAATTAGGCATAATTTATTACCGAATTGAAGTAGATAAAAAAGAGCAAAACAATCTTGGTGGAATAATAAGATAAGTTTCATTTAAACTAAAATATAATACTCGAGTCGATCGATTCCAATTACGGGATTCGTTCGCGAAATGGTTGAAGTTAAGTCCGGATTAAAACCGAGATCAAATTCATCGCTCCGAGATCTTTGTTCAACTCATTCGAACTTTAAAAAACAATTTTTTATACGATCAATAATATTAGATTGAACAAAAAACTGTAGTCTCGTATATTGAATCGCATACGGAGCGTGAGACACGTCTCAAGTACGGATCATCCAAAAATGTCATCTTCCAAGAAGCAGCTCAATTAAGGAAGATGGAAAACATGTGGAGTACTCTTCAAAATATTCATCGCTGGAAGTTGTTTCTTTAAACAAATTTGCTTGTTTCAAACATCCTTTTATCAGCAGGAAATGATGCATACTCATCAAGAAGGACCAATTGGTAGACACAGGAAGTCAAGTATTTTATTCTGAAACCGGTTTCAGGAAAACCTGTTTTTGTATTAGACAGAAGCTCGATGACAAGAATGTTGTCAAACCAGAAGAACATTTGAAACAAATGTTTTGTTACCACGGGTGTGTCCAAAAGTGTTTGTGAAACGTGTGTTGATAAACGGTAATTTTCTGATACATTCCGATGTTTCCTGATGTTCGCTTAAGAGGCGGTCCGGATCGAAGGAAACTCGGGACACATGTTTCGAAAAACATCCAGGAAACTTTTGTTCAGTGTTTCGTGTGTATGTTTCTGGTATCATGGGTTCCATGGAATGTTGCCAAACGATTTCTTTCCAAAGAATACCGAAAGTGTGGCCAGTGATTTGTTGCTCGATGTATCTGGGACTGAACTAAGATCTGGAGAAACCCTAAAAACATGTTCCCGAGCAATGTTGCCAGACGATTTTTGTTAAAGAATTCCGGAAGTGTAAGCAGTGATTTGTTGCTCGATGTATCTGGACAGACCACATGTTCAACATTTCCCAGAGAAACAAAACATTGCATATTTGTCCCCATGTTGTTCCAGTTTTTGTTTCTGGAGCAGACAACAAACATGAAACATGAGTTGTCATACGACCATATTGTTTCCCCAACTTTTGTTTGTCTTTTGTTTACAAGAAAGAAACCGATTTGTTGATAAATGTATCTGGAAAAAACATGTTCAACATTTCCCAGAGAAACAAAACAATGCAAATTTTGTCTCCATGTTGTTCCAGTTTTTGTGTCTGGAACAGACAACAAACATGAAACATGAGTTGCCACTCGAGCATATTAATTGTTTCCCCAAACATGTCCATTTCAAATGTTGTCCACCAACAGATGTCGCTGTTCGACGAACAGATAAGAAATTCCATTTGGATGTTGGCGGGAAAGTTGGCAGAAAATTGATTTTTGTTTCTCCTGGTGTGAGTCGATAAGAAGCGCCCTTTCGTCGCGTTTGCGAACCAAGGCGACAAATCACTTCATTGGCCGCAAACGCGACGAACGGATCATTCTCTCATTCGCTCTTACTTGTGTTCCATCCTCAGCGATTGGATTTTGGAAAAACTTTTCAACGAATTTCACAAACATCGCGACGAAACATCGCGACGAAATATTGCGACGAAAGAAGGTAAGAAACATTCTACATGGCCCTAACAAAAACTAATGGCCCATAACGAGTTTTTGGACACAAATATCAATCTTTGTCTACTATAAAAACTCTGAGAAGTTGTGTTAAATCATGTAGAAATGATAAACATGTTTTTTTCATGTTTTTTAAAACTATTTTGAGATGGTTTTTTTGTGAAAAATGACCGGTTTTTGTTTGTTTGTCCAACACGTGGGTAATGTTTTTATATTTAGACAAAAAACAAATGTTTGGAAAGTATAATAAAAGTTTGTTTTGGAATTCGGGAATATATTTTGATGTGAAAATGATGTGGGGTAAGTGTGAAAATATTTTGAAAATATATGGTAGATAAATGTGTTTCATAAAAATGTAGTTTTGAAGGAAAAATCATGTGGAAAAACACAACTTTGGTTACATGTTTTTAAAGAAACATTTTGGGGAGATTCTAAAAAGATTTGTAATCATAATTTTAACATGTATTATTTACATGGATAATTACATGATATAATAATGTTTAACAAACGATGTTGGAGAAATATTTAGGATGTTGCGGGGATACATTATGATGTTAAATCAATGTTTTTGATGTTGCATTGATGACTTATGACGTTACATCAATGTCTCATGGTGTTACATCAATGTCTCATGGTGTTACATCAATGTTTCATGGTGTTACGTCAATGTTTCATGGTGTTACATCAATGTCTCATGGTGTTACATCAATGTCTCATGGTGTTACATCAATGTCTCATGGTGTTACATCAATGTTTCATGGTGTTACATCAATGTCTCATGGTGTTACATCAATGTTTTATGGTGTTACATCAATGTTTCATGGTGTTACATCAATGTTTCATGGTGTTACATCAATGTTTCATGGTGTTACGTCAATGTTTCATGGTGTTACATCAATACTTTGTGGTCATACATCAATGTTTCATGATGCTATTTTAACGTTTTATGGTGTTACATCAATGTTTCATGGTGTTACATCAATGTTTCATGGTGTTACATCAATAATTTGTGGTCATACATCAATGTTTCATGATGTTAGATTAACGTTTTATGGTGTTACATCGATGATTTATAGTATTACATTAATGTTTCATGGTGTTATATTAATGTTTTATGATGTTACATCAGTACTTTTTGGTGTTACATCAATGTTCCATAATGTTACATAGCTGTTTTATGACGTTACATCAATAATTTGTGGTGATATATCAATGTGTGATGATGTTACATCAATGTTCCATGGTGTTACATCCATATTTCATGATGTAGCATCGATTATTTATAATGTTACATTAATGTTCCATGGCGTCACATCGTCGTTTTATGATGTTACATTAATACTCTATGACAATATTACATAAATGGCTCACGGATTTACATAAATTTTACATAGTTATACTTAACTATTACATGACATTTCCTGAATGTTACGTGACATTATATATATATATATATATTGCATAGGTGCTACATGAATGTTTTAAGATGTGACATTCATGTCCCGTGATATTACAAAGTGTATAGAACATGTTTAGATAAAGTTCAAGGATTTCAAGGCTTACTTCTTAAATTTTTAAGGATCCCTCTCGCAATCAAATTTACAATATTTTTCACAAATTTTATAGAATGCAGACGAAATTTCCAAACTTAATTAATTCCTTAAAAATTCAAGTAGATTTCCAAATTTTCAAGGCTACTTGATACCCTGTATTACAAATAAATATTCCATGAATGTTATATTAACAACTATATCCAATATGAATATCGTATGATCTTGCGTAAACTTAATTTCATTCTTAATGAATGTTGCATGATGTTACATAAAGCAAACTTTATTCTAAATGAATGTGACATGAATTCTACGAAATTTTCCCAATATACTGAGAGCCGTAAAAAATAGAGCGCACTAAAAAAAATCACAACTTTATGAAAAATGCTACGAAATACCATCTGAAAGTAGCTCGAGTTACTCGAGAGTTAAGTTAATCTCAAGTGGAAACGCACCTTAAGGGTAAAAATTGTAGAAATTTCAATGTTCGCTAACATCCGCACAATTTTAGACCCGCGCATTGCAGACGATTTGCACATCTACATTTCTAAAAATGTATCTACTAAAAATCTATAACATATCTACATTTAGATATTGATATTTAAAATCTTTACTTAAGTTATTTTTGCAATCTGCTGTGTCGTTGGACTTCAGTTCGTCCGCACACTGTCAGATCAGGTCTCAATTGAGCCGACGGCTGACGGCTGACGGCTGGGCGGTCGGCTGACTCATTTTTGTCTTCTTTGATCTAGACCGTCTCCCGAGCGATAATGAAAATGAGTTAAAGACTAGCGATTCTGACCTAAGAAGAGCATCATAAGTTCACTGAAACAAGTGATAAACAAATATTTTTGCAAATTTGTTTCTGCAAACCTTGAGTCAGATTCATGATACTCTTGGTGGAGATGATCCTTTATAACAGCTTTAATCCTGTTATTTAATTGTCACAACTTTGTTGGTTAGGTAGGATTTAAGGACCCAAAGGCAACTACCGTATTTTACGGACTATAAGATGCACCTTAATTTTTAAGCAATTTTTTTAAAGAAAACAAGTAGTATATATGACGCGAGTATAAGACGCACCTGAATTTCGGAGGCAAATTTTTGAAGAAAAAAGTGGGGCTTATAGTCAGTAAAATACAGTAAGTCAAAAAGTAACTATGTTCTACATAAATGTTTCATGAATTCTATGTAATAGTAAGCTGTATAGTATCAAACTGCGCGTAAACTGCATCTAACAAAAAAAAATGAAAAAACCCTGTTTCTTGTATTTTAATTTTTCTTATTGTTTAATTTCTTGAACCTTATAACCCCCAAATGTAACCCCTCGGGCGAGACGTGCTGAGTCATGTGGTACCCTTTAAATTCACTTTCACATATAAGGCTAGGCACGCACTGGTGATTTTTTTAAGCAACTACAGTGGAACCTCGGTTTACGAACTTAATCCGTTCCATGACCCTGTTCGTAAACGGGAAAGTTCGTAATTCGAATCAATTTTTCCCATTGCAAGTCACGTAAATCCGAATAATGCGCATCGTGTCCAATTTTTTTAACATGGTATAATTTTATATGTGGAAATAATACAGAAAGAAAATAAATATAATTGTAATATTAGAAGAAAGCAGTTTAATTACCAAAACAAAATACATATTGACAGTAACTGTACAGATCGTCGATTTCGCCATGTTTTACACCTTGGCAAGATCCGAAACGCGATCTCCACTTTTATGTTTAGCTAGAATTTCCTTTTTTAAATCAACATTAATACGTTTGGGATTCTTCTTAATGCCACATTTACTAAAACTGCACTTTTTTGGTAGCACACAGGGTTTTGTACCGTTCGTAAATTGAATTAGCATTCCTAAATCGAAACAACATGTGGTGTTCGTAAATCGAATTGTTTGTAAACAGAGACGTTCGTAAAGGCGCGTCTCCACCAAGACGTACATTGTACGTACACACACACGATTTTTGAAAGATATGCAAAAAAGTTTGCCTTTACGGATTGTTTCAGCCGCCACTTTGTATGTATGATCGCGTATGTGCGTACATTTGAACGCACGGGAGGTGGTCTAGATCAAAGGGGGAAAATGTATGTAGTCAGCCATTGGCTCAATTGAAGCAATAATCACCCACGTATCACCACGCGTACATTTAACACACCTGTTTTCCATTTTTTGGTGGATACACTTTTGCATACATTTTCGCACATGGTTTGAGTTGTTTAATTCGTGTATGTACGTACATTTTGTATGTATGTCTTGGTGGAGACGTGCCTTAAACCGAGGTTCCACTGTGTCTACTTACCAATTTGATAAACATTGGTTTCAATGTAACCTCACACACTGGAGAGTTTTTAATCCCAACTAAATAATCACAATGGGTTCCATTCTGAGGGTGATTTTATTGCCTAAAACCTGTTTGTCATAACACCAAACTGGTTTTGAGTGATGTAAGTTGAAAAAAATCACTAGTGTGTGACTAAAGGAATGCAGTTTCATTAAGGGGGATTACAACCCTATCCCTTTCAATGGGTAAATTTGCAAGGCAATCGCAGCCAAGCAAAAAGAGATTAAATAAAAATAAAAATTGTTTAAAATAGCTTGATAAATCAGCAAGGGGTCATTTTTCATTTTAAAATAGTACATTTTTTAAATTTAATTATTATTTGAATTTTTGCACTCACAACTTGCCTATCTCATGCTGCTACCTGCTGACAGCGTGTGCAAAATAACGGACATTTTTCAAACTTGTTTATTAATCTTTTAAATCTACCATTTTAAAATGAAAAACGACAAGCGGGTGCCCTTGCTGATCCATCAAGCCACCCCAAACAATTCTCACCCCCACCTAAACCTCCTTCATTCAACTGTGAGTATCTTCGCAAGTCCGACCCATTGAAAAGGATAGTTTTGATCCCTCTTACCAAAAAAAAAATTGCTAGTGCAGACCTAGCCTGAAACGATTCAGATTTTTCTAATAACTTCATAAGAAGTATTTTAGTTGAACTTTTTGTCAAACCCTCATCATTACCATTAATTATTTCTTCAATTCGTTCATTTACAAAACCGTAATTGATTTTTTTAATCGTTATATATGTAATTAAACCCAAAATTCATCATTTTTTGAAGATTGATGGCCAACTAGTATTTTTTTTGGTCATCAATAAGTTGTTCACCTCATAGAAAACGTTCGTGTCTGCGTTACATTTATTTCTGGGTTTATATAAAAGTGAAATCTGTGTCTTTTGTCATTCGTTTCCTTAATTCATTATGTCGTGCTGACGTTGAAATGAACAAAAATGGGGGCGTTTATCCGAACACGAGCAATTAATATCTCGCGTGGGAAATTGAGTTTCACATGTACTATATATATGAAGTGCAAAAGAGGCCCCAACCAACAATCCGTCAAAAATTAGTAAGGGATCCAATCAATATCCATTACTATACAAAAGTATAGAAATCGGATTGTCAAAAATGTCAAAATCATCCATCGCGTGTGATATACGATTAATCCAATTCCAAGATATATATACTTTTCCAATTGCGGCCCCAGGAGGATCCCCAGAGGAGATTCTTAAAGACTCTCTCTTTAGTGGGGTCATCGAGAAACCTTTCACTAAGTTCAAGAGGTCAAAACTTGCGTTATACATATTCAAAAGGAGAAATTCTCAGGGGGATTAAAAAATGATAATTTAAAGTGTGGAAAAGTGTTATTAGATTAAATCTACTTTTCATAAGTGATTATCAAACGTTTTGACTTTGATATTAAAAGGGTTGGAAATATCATGTCTAGACCAGAAATTAGACAAGTATAGACACGTATGAACATGTTTAGACATGTAGGAACAGGTATGGTCATATAAACCTGTCAAAATGCAACCTGTGCAAATGAATACCCTCTCTAAAAGCGTAAAATGTGATGGTCCGGACTTCCGTAACCCGTGTATAAGACTAAATGCATCCTGCGTAAATGAATAACCTCTCTAAAAGCATAAAATGTGCCGGTCCGGACTTCGGTAACCCGTGTATTAATGAACCTGTCTAAATGCATTCTGTGTAAATGAATAACCTCTCTAAAAGCGTAAAATGTGCCGGTCTGGACTTGATAACCGGTGTATAACTGACCCTGTGTAAATGAACAACCTCTCTAAAAGCGTAAAATGTGCCGGTTTGGACTTGGTTACCCGTGTATAAATGATCCTGTCTAAGCGCAACCTGTGTAAATGAATAACCTCTCTAAAAGCATAAAATATGCCGGTCCGGACTACGATAACCCGTGTATAAATAAACCTATCTAAACGCAACCTGTGTAAACGAATAAACTCTCTAAAATCATAAAATCTGCTAGTAAGGACTTGTATAAATGAACCTGTTTAAACGCATCTTATGTAAATGAATAACCTCTCTAAAAGCCTAAAATGTGCCGGTCCGGACTTGGTAAACCGTGCATAAATGAACCTGTCTAAACGTAACCTGTTTAAATGAATAACCTCTCTAAAAGCATAAATGGGCTAGTATTGCATAGTAGGTATAGTCCTTACATATAACTTTTTCCATCCAGGAGATTATTAAAAAATTAGAGCATGTTAAGACATGTTCGTCTCTTTAATTAAGCATAATTTTAAGTCCAAGCACATTACATATTTTCATTAAAAAAAACCGTATTTTTTCACCTGGTGGATCCAGCATGTGAAAGGTTCTCATGGATTCCTGCTGTTTGTTAAGCGACCACATTCACATGTAGTTTTAATAATGTGTTTAGATTTATACATTTCGCTCATTCTTAAGTTTTATTTCCCATGAAAGGCGTCGAGGGTGAAATATTTAATCCAAAAATGAATCCTAAAATCCCCTCGTGTCTCCACGAAATTTTCACTGTTTGTAGCTTCGAGAGATTAGTTTATACGTGCTACAAAGTGTTGCCTTATCACTTTTATTAAAAAAACTAAAATCGATGAAGCGCCCCCTTCGTGCAAAAAAAACCACTTACTATACGAATAGGAACACGAAATTGGACTTTAGTAGGAAATCGCACGAAAAGTAAACTTACGGAACATTGGACATGTTGTGAAAATATGAAAATATTATTAACACTTCCACAAGATGTTATATATCATCGATGGACCATCAACACTAACAATAGATCATGGCACACCCTTACAATGTCAATATTAGTAACGGTCACATATATTATAACACTACTTTTGGGAATTACCCAAACATGAGAAAAATGTCATCTTACCCGAACCGTCCACCTGTTCAAAATAACACAATCCAGAATTCCATATAATTTTTTGTTTAAATTAACAATGAATCAAAATTTAACTAATCGAAATAATATAGCTTTAAAGGCCAACAATTAAATTCATCAATTATTATTACTCCAATTTGAAGCAAATTGTAGTTGTTTTTTTCGTTTTTAAATCAAAGAAGAGACAGACAAATCCTAACTATTCCAAAATAATTTATTTTTTCACCTGTTCCATTTTCCTCATTTTTTTCTATTTTAAAATTTCATTTTCAATTTGCATGCTTTGAAATTCCATTTTTCAGCATGCTTTGAAATTCTAATTTTCAGCACGCTTTGGAATTCCATAATTTGTGCATGCTTTAGAATTCCAATTTTCAGCACGCTTTGGAATTCCATAATTTGTGCATGCAATGGAATTCCATAATTTGTGCATGCTTTAGAATTCCATTTTTCAGCATGCTTTGGAATTCCATTTTTCAGCATGCTTCGGAATTCCATTTTTCAGCACGCTTCGAAATTTCATATTTTTTGCACGCTTTAGGATTCCATTTTTCATCATGCTTCGGAATTCCATTTTTCTGCATGCTTCGAAATTCCATTTTTCTGCATGCCTTGAAATTCTATTTTTCAGCAGGCTTCGAAATTCTTCACCAACCCTTCCCTCAAACAATAAACTGCTACAAAATTGTGTCTAGTATTTTTTTTTAACACTGTTAAATATTATATTTCTGATGTAAAACATGTAGTACTCGTATCCATCCAAGAGTAAAATTTATTCCAGTCTGGCTACCATAATACTCGTACTGTTGAGTACGATTCCACAGGTACTCGCACTCCATGCTCACGAGTACATATTTGCCCAACTCTTGATTCCACATTTCACACGACTACTAATCACACGTATTCGAGAGTACGATTCCATTTTATTTATACACATGAGAGTAAAATCGTTCATAATAAAGCGATCTGTTTACAAATGAGTCGTTGTAGGGTGATGTGTATTAAATCCTACTTTAAATCCTGGTATAATTTGAAGTGTTTAAACCTGAACCGTCTCTGGTGACCTCCTCCCCCTCCATAATATTGATCTTCGTGGGTACGTGGGACCCTGCGAATATCTCCGGAAGAGAGAAGAGCCTTTTGGCCCTTGTAGCGATTTCCGAGTGGGTCGTCGGTTGGCGTCCATAAATCACGAAAGACGTCCGCGGGTCAAACGTAACGCGATAATCTTCCCTAATGCCAAATAAATCTTACTTAGAGTCCATTCTTCTGTCTTCGCGTTTTCTCAACTTCATTCCCAATTTAAACGGCCATCTTTTTTTTTACTTTTCCACCTCCTCCTCCGTCGTGTGAATTGTTAATATCAAAGACCATTATTCAACGTGCCTTTTGTTTTAAGTCGTTTCACAAATTCAATTCTGGACGCGACATCGTTTTATATTTATCTCATTCAATTTCAACTGTGTTCCAAGATCTAATTGAGTACATCGAAGCAATTTGAGTAACCATCCAGTAAAACAGTATATTCACAATAAAAAAGAAATTGAATATAAATTACACGCAAAACTTACGAGTGTGTTCACGATTAAATCATTGAGTACTAACTTAATCGAGCATAAATGGAATATAAGACACATAAACTGAGTATTTTTGAACAAATTTGAGTAACGAGAATGAGTTGCATCAAATGAGGGTCATCCTAAAATCTAATATGAATACAATTTGTCCAAGATTGATTACAGGTATAATCATTAACTGGTACTCATTTCATATGGTAACTGAATACATGTCCTCTACTTATTTCATATGATAACTGAATACATGTACTCTACTCGTACTCATTTCATATGATTACTGAATACATGTATTCTACTCTTACTCATTTCACATAACTGAATGCATGTACTCTACTCATTTCATATGATAACTGAATATATGTACTCTATCTACTGGTACTCATTTTATATGATAACTGAATACATGTATACTTTACTCTTACTCATTTCATATGATAACTGAATTAATACATGTACTCGACTCGTACTCGTTTTATACGCTTAAATATTACATATATATTCGTAATACGATTCCACTGCACTCTTATTCAGTACTCTTAGTACTCATGAGTACAATTTACCCAAGTTTGATTCCACGCACTTTACTCGTACTTATTTTATATGTTTACAGATTACATGTACTCTAAACTCTTACTACGATTCGACTGCACTCTTCATCAGCACTGCTACTCATGAGCTCATTAGTACCATTTTCCCAAATCTGAATAATCATTTCACATGATAACTGATTACAAGTACTCCACTCGTACTCATTTTGTCGTCTACATATAACATGTACTCGAACATCTTTTTACTCTTTAATCAGCACTCCTACTGCTCTTAATTAACTACAATTTGTCCAAGTTTAATTACATATGCCCGTACCAGATTATTCGACTGTACTTTTAATCAGTACGCCTCCTAGTCACGAGTACAATTTACCCTAGTCTGCACAATCTACTATTAATAATACGGCTTAGTTCTCAGAAATTCAATTGTGGGGGATTGAAAATTAATCGCGACTGACAAAGTTGCCATTTCTTATGATCAAATTTATGACATCCAATCCCAGAAAACACGGATACGGATTCCACTTTCTATATATATATCATACAGGCCCTAGCTATAAATATAAGTACCACATGTGCAGAAAAACGTAAATTAAGAAGAGCTGAGTTGCACGTAATCATGGATTTTGGTATTTGTGTATTCCTCTCTACATGTCTTCTTCTTCTGCTTACGTGTTTGATTTGCGGTAACCTAAGACAGAACAAGTCTTTTGTTTCCTTACGTTTTCTTAGTTGATTCTGCGGTCGATTTTCATGACTTATAACGGCCATATAAATGTTCGACACGGACCTTGTTTCCTCTCTCCTTTCGACCACACACAACTCTCATCGATTTTATACTCTGAAACATTCGCAGCCTTGATCGGGACAACTTAAAAAATCGTTTCGCGTACATTCACATTTTTAGTTTTGCCTTAAAAAAAACACTATTATACTCTCGGAAAATGTCAGTTTGGGATGGATGAGCATTGGAACCATTCATTATGGACACTCAGAAAAAAAAATTATTGGGAAAAATTGAAAAAGTATTGAGAGGAAAAAAAACCCATCAACTCTAGAAAACTATGTCAAGTATTCCCTTGTTTCGGTGACTATGAGGAGTTGTTTCGAATTAAAAGCAGATAACTTTAATTTACATTCAGAACAACGTGAGATTAATCGTGAGATCTCGAATTCCACAAAATGACCCAAACTTGGCTAAAAATATTAAAAACAACAAACATAAGCATCTCCTCAATGCTCTGCTGCTATGCGGGAAAGGTCAGGGGGTGGGGGAAAGGGGGGCGGTTTTTTGGCCGCATTTTTGGCCAAACTCTCGAGAGCTGCTCTCAAAATTCGAAAATGGTTCTTATTTTTCTAGTTGCTATCAGAGAGGCACAATTGAGAGCTGCAATCTTGAGAAAGCATCTCGAGAGTTTCTCAATTCAATTCAACTCAGTACCCCACAGTCAGCAAATAAATGCCATGTGGTAGAGGAGAAAGAGGAGGGGGTTGTACCTAATTTCAGAAGAATGCTCCCCTAAGTCAGTAGAGACTTGGACATCATTGTTAGATTGAATTTGAACTAACTCAGGAAAATCGCCAGGTAGGCTATTCCATTGCCTAATCGCATGCAAAAAACAGACCAAAAGTAAACATCCTTCTTGGCACAAAGCCAATGGTCAAAGGATTTGAGTCATTAAGGGATTATCTTACCAACACTGGTCGAAATCTGTGGTCAAGTAACCTGTAGTCAAGCTAACCACAGTTTGACCTTCTGGTCATCTTTTTGGGTTTCACCAACATAACTATATATGTAGTGAAATCTGGTGATGGTTACGAAACCAGAGTTTGACCCGGTGGACTGTGCTGACACAAATTGCATTGTCGGAATATGCTATTTGTGGTTTGAAAAAGTTCGTTTGAGTACCCTTAATGCACTTAGGTCTCATTTTGGTTAAATTAAGGTTAATAGGCCACATTTTAATCACCGAAGGAACCATTTCCACGAAAGAACCGAAGAATGCTTTTAATATTCCGTTCCGCGTAAATGAATTTTCCAAAAATGCATTTCAGCGGCAGACGTATAAAATAAAGATAACTCCAAGAATATTGATCTCTCCCTTTAGCAATCTCTTAATTCGTGAAATGTGACCATCAATAAAACATGTGTTCTCAGCATCCGATATTAACATTACGCGAATACTTGCATTCCCAGAAGTACACGACCTAAAGTTATTTGATCATGAATGGTTTATTTGCGGAATCAAGTTTGTTTACCAACATCACTCGTACTAGAAATTCATTTATCGACTTAATCAATTGCGCAGAAACATCTTGAAGCAACTACGAATTACATTTAACATTTCATTCATTGGGGCATTTTTGTGTGTTTAGGCTTCTCTAAAATCTTTAATTTGGCAAAAAAACTAGATATAATCTAATTACAGAGCTGAATAGGAAGTGATATATGAGGATTTCAGCGATTTTAAAACATTAACCCTAAAACATAGTGAAAAAAGTCTAATTTGAGTGGGCAGGAAAGCTAGCCTACAGTCAAAAAGTCTTGCATATTCGTTTATTATTCGAAAACCAGATGTCGCACAAAAAAACTAAAATAACCATTTTAATGAGCAGGAAATTTGCTATTTTTGAATGTAGGACCCGAGTTTGTAAACACATTTATCCAAACGTTTGATGAGATTGTTTCTACCCCTCTCGTAAAACGCGTTATGTTCTCTACGCGGATATTGCCGAACCGTGAGTTTCGCATCATCGTCCGTTTGAAGTTTTTGACCACTCCAGTGTTCCTTCAGTGGACCAAAGAGATGAAAGTCACTTGGTGAAACGTCTTTAGGGTCTGTATGGTGGATGTTTCGATGTTTCCCACACAAACATGTTGATCTTACGGGCTGCGGCATGGGCAGAATGGGGACTTCTCTTTTTGTTAGTTACAGTTTCGCATCCTTTCTTAAAGTTTAAACACCACCTCTGTACCGTAATTCGTGAAACACATTTATCACCATCAATTCCTAACATTTCACTATAAATTTCACTCCGTTTCATGCCTTTCAACACTGAAAAACGAATAACGCTTCGTTGTTCCTTTCGCGCGAACGCTTTCGAGTGATTCGCCATTTTGTTTTTGATAGTTTGCTCGAAATGCTGCATGGATTGTGGCTCCATGGCGTGACCTAAAACCAAAATTTCCTGCTCTTTAAAATGGCCATTTCAGTTTTTTTGTACGACATCTGGTTTTCAAATAATAAACGATTATGCAAGACTTTTTGACCGTTAACATTAACCATGCAATGCACGTATGCATGGCAGGAAAGCTAGCCAAAATTTAATTAGTACCTTATTTCAAGTTTTAAAAATAGGATTAAAGGTCCAACTACAATATTGTAGCGCCAAGTACAATTAGTATAATTGGTTCATTCCTGACATTTTGATTATTGATCGTCAAGCTGCAAATGACATTTGAGGGTTCTCGATTGTGCACAACCATGCATAACAGGAATGCATGACTGGAAAGACCGCTGATTTTTTTAGTTTTTTACTGTAATTCACGTCAAACTCGATAAATAAGGCTGACTTTGATCTATTATTTGCACATTCATGTATAGTTAACCCAGTATGAAGTTCTCGTGGCATTAACTCTCAGAGGTGTGTTCATTAGCGAGAACTGCTATCGAAAGCATCTCGCGAGTTTCTCGCAACGATTTTCGCGAAAGATTTTTTACGAGATGCTCGCCATGTGCTCTCGATAGCACAATCGGCTGAAAACAACTCATATCGACCACCATCTGAAAGGAGCCATTGAGAGTAGCTCACGAGAGTTAATCTGAGAGTTACCGTATTTTACGAGTATAAGACGCTACGGACTACAAGATGCACCTTAATTTTTAAGCAATTTTTTTTTTTTAAAAAGGGTACTTTCCTGTTATAGAGGGGCGTTTTCTAAACAAAAATTTTCGGGAGAAAGGAGGCCAAAAATCTTTAAGGATTTTTTTATAACGACTTCAACCTTGTCATTTCAAAACCAACTAATTAAGGTGATTGACCTTGATCGACAAAACACTAACTACTAACTTAGGTAACAACTGAGACAATGAAGTGGTTTTAGTTTTTAGCATCACCTAAATTAACATTGTTACCTTGATCAACTGAACAACACTTGGAAAATAAGAAAATGCCCCTCTATAACAGGAAAGTACCAAAAAAAGTACTATAAGACGCACCTGAATTTTGGAGACAATAATTTGCTGAAAAAAGTGCGTCTTATAGTCCGTAAAATGGTAGTTTAAAATGGTGATGATTGCCTGAGTTGTCATATCTCAATGTTGAACGACTTTTCTGCTCTACATCTTATTTTTGGCTACAAGATAGCACTTGACAACATTTTTTTCAAATGAATAAACTTGCAAAAAAAACCTCCAACATATGGTTAAACAGCAATGACGATGGGGTTTTTCCGTTAAGTCAATTCAAAGCAACTCCTCTACTAAGACCAAGATACTTAATGGTGATCAACTCGTTTTGTATGCACACAAAAACGGGGGAAAAACCCCTACGTCACTGATGGATTTCTTTTTGTAAGTATTTGCTTTATAAAAGCATGTCATCCTGTGGTGGTTAGTGGTGCCACGTGGTCACCCCTGAACATTGGGTTCCCAGAGATCTATGGAGTCGTCGACCACTAAGCATGGCCGTCTGGCTGACGTAGAGGTCAACCCCCATTGGCCCTCTCCCTTGGACACACCCATAAGGCCAAACAAATTCAGCCCATGCTGCTGACCATGTTATTCTACTGGTGTTGACTTTTCTACAGGAAAAACGTTTTACATGTCCTATACCACAACGCGACAGTCTAGTTCTCCTCGGAGTCCCACAACGTGACAGTCTGGTTCTCCTCGAAATCCTTCCAAGCGACAGTCTGGTTCTTGTTGGAATCTCACCACATGACAGTCTAGTCCTCCTCAGAATCCCACCACGCGACAGTCTGGTTCTCCTCGGAATCCCACAATGTGAGTCTGGTTCTCCTAGGAATCCAACCACTAGAAGTCTAGTCCTCAGAATCCCACCACGCGACAGTCTAGTTTTCCTAGGAATGCCACAACGTGACAGTCTAGTTCTCCTCAAAATCCCATCAAGCGACAGTCTGGTTCTCCTCGGAATCCCACAATGTGAGTCTGGTTCTTCTAGGAATCCCAACACTCCACAGTCTAGTCATCCTCAAAATCCCACCATGCGACAATCTGGTTCTCGTTGGAATCTCACCATGCGTAGGTTTTTATTTTCCTCGGAATCTCACCACTGACATCTTAATCATCATTTTAACATATGCCGCATATTAACTTCATTTTGACTAATTATATTCATTTTTTTTTCTTTTTATTAATGATCGCTGTATTAAACAAAGTTTTCCACAACCAGTGGTTTCCAATTCTTAGAGGTATAAAGACCCCAAAAAGCTTTCAATCAAAGAAGGAATCCCCATCAACGTGATGATATAACACATTTAGATAACTGAAATCATATAAAAATGAATTTAAATTAATAATAAAAATTTAACATATTCAGCGAGGTGTTTTATATAACATCACCGCACAGTTTGCGAACTCATATACAGCGGAGTTTAGTCAGTCAATAAATCGGACGTGCTGTAATTGCCTTTGTTATTTCTGTCTTTGTTTTGAGGCATATATAGAGAAAACAATTAGGTTTGGGTATTATTAAGAGAGTCATTAGCTATGCAAAATATAATGCTGATCAATTCTATCGATTCTTCGCTGAAACGTGCGACCTAAATCACCAAAACCCACACGTCATATCTTACTTTCAGTATAAATATTATTTTTAACGAGAGTCCCTTTGTGTTCATTACATACAGGGAGAGAGAACAAAATAACACGAACACAAAAACAACTGTGTTTGTGTTAATTAAGCGATAAGGTATGGAATTAGCGCAACACGCAGAAAAATTTGGTTATATAAAAGCTTAATTTGATCATTACTTGGGTATCTGTGGCTATTTAATGGATAAATATGGTTCATTATTGGCTAAAATGACCATTAAGTGATTATATATGAACCATAGAGCAAACACGAAAAATAAGCAGTGTTTCGCAAACATGTTTGTGATTAAAAGTTGCTCACCAGTTTTTTGCAAGCTTGTTTCAGCAAAATTTTTTTCTATTAAAAACGTGTTTTCAGCAAACATTTTGGTGTTTGCTTAAGAGGCGGTGAACATCAGAGGAAAACATGTTTGCTGGTCAAGGCGCTCCTACCAAGGCCTGTATACCATGACGTAATCATCTAGCCCCTTCATAGTGGGTTTCATTTCACCACCCCTTATTTCCCTCCCCAAAATAGTTTCATTGGCTGTGATTTTTAAAGGTTAATTTGGTATACATCCCACCCTGGAGATGATCCAGATTAACTAAATATAACCAACCTACGCATTTTCTTATTTTAGTTGTCCTCGTTTATTTATAAGTTTTTTTAGGAAATTCCCTATATGGCTTGGATACAGATTGCATTAATTACACTTTTATGTCCACCATAATGAAACAATAATTCAAAAATAATATTTCAATCAAACAATTAAACGCTTAAATCACTCAACCAAAACCCTCAAACAATTAAATCACACAAAATTCAGCTATAATTCTTCTTTTCATGTTTTCATGTTGCAAATTACATGCACAGATTGACAGTGGTTTATATTTGGACAAACCTGTTTATGGAAATATTTTCACGAAACCACGTTTCGACAAATTAGTTTGCGAAAACTGTTTGTTTTATGTTTGAGCTAATGTGAAATAAGCATTAGATAAAAATGTTTCAACTCTCCTCCCAAAGCTCATGTGACACACTTTGTAATCCAATAACATATAGCCTCTGATCCACATACCTACAGGCGTTAGGTTTAAGGTCCCCTCTTCACCTGCCATATCTGATTCCTAGTTTTGATAACCTTTGACCAAACCTCTAGATCCCTCTAAATCCACACCTAAGGGCCCATTAGATATTGCTTAAAACTTGCATGGATCCATTATAAACAAGTTGTAGGTTGTATTTAGGGATAATGCACTACTGCTGATATTAGTACGATATTGATACCTTTATTTTCAATAGCAGTATTTTAGTACACCTATACCTCGTTATACGGCCCTTTACTATAAAGGCCTTTTATAATTATGGCACTTTTTAGATTTACGGCCAAAAAATAAATGCTGTAATTAAAGAAAGTGGTCAAAAAATGTGATGTTACCCCAATTTGCACAAACAAGGTCGTATTTGGCTAACAATAAAACAACTTATGGATTACACTTTGTATAACTTGATGTATTCTTAATTTGGGGGAGAAACCCAAAAAAATTATTAACAATAATTTGCCTAAGCTTTGGCTTTAATTAAAAATAAGGATTAAAACCTAAAATCAGGTCGAAACTGACTATCTTTCGAAATCATATTTAGAGCTAGCTAAATATAGCAAATCTTAAGTGCAAATTAATTATTATTAATTAATTATAACTCTAATGCACGCAATTTGATGCACCTTTATATCATTTATAATAAGTGCCCCCTAATAAAATTGCGAGGGTCTACTGTATATTAAATTAATTACAAAATTAATGTGCTAATTAGAAGTTTTGCATTGCATTCTTTTATTAATTAAATTTAATAAAAATATTTAGTTCTGGTACATAGTTTTTTCTAAAAATTAGTTTTATTTTATTGAACAAATTTAAACCAAAAATTTCATAAATTGATTAATGTATCGAAAAATGTATCGTGCCGAAACAATAAAAATTGATAAAAAATCAGCATTTAAAAGGCTAAGACATAAATTTTGAAAAAAATATCAAAAACTACTAAATGCTAGTAAGTCTAAATACTTTCTTCCAGTACTTTGATCAGTATCCATACTTTGTTTCGATGATCGGATACCGATATCGGTACTTTTGCGCGATATCGTAACAGCGGGTTTAACACCATATTAATGAAGTAATATGGATTTCTAACAAGTGTTCGTGTTATTTTGTCCACCTCCTGTACTTCAACGAGTACAGCCAGCAGTATTGAGTAAGTAGAGCTTTTCTTATAGATATTGATTATGTTGCCTTTATATGAAGTAATGTATAAGGGCTTAGTCTTCGGGGATTACGCGCTATAAGGAAAGATGTTTATGAATAAGTTTTCCACTGGCTTATTTCGATTTTTTCACTTTTGATCGGACATTTGAAAGTCAATAGTACGGTTATTACGTTCCATCATGACAAACGTCACGTGCTACTGAACACCATTATTATGGGATATGCCAATATGCAAATTTCTTCCAATCCAAGTTTCCGCTCGGTGGGTCAACCGAGCTTTATCGAAGAAAATGCGAAAAATACATACAGATTGATGCGATCGAAATAAAAAATCTTAATACGTGCAATTCTTCAATATAAAGCGATATGTGTACCCTTAAAAAAACATCAATATTCCATTAGAAAAATAGGATAAAGAGTATAGAAAACTCAAATCCTGTACGTCTTTAAATTAATTCAAAAAAAGACAAACCCGGTAAAAAGATGCTACGGCAGATTAAAACATGTTAAATTTCAAATAATTAAAGGATCCTATTAATCGCATTACAGCTATCATGGGACAAACAGTCTGAATGTATGGTCATACAGGAAGTAGGTATGGAAAACCATTAAATGAAAAAAACATGGGACAAGGAGTGAGGATGATGGACATGGGGTAAGAATGCATGGACAAGGATTCAGAAAGCATGGATGATGGACAAGGATTCAAAATGCATGGACAATGATTCAGAAAGCATGGATGATGGACAAGGATTCAGAATGCATGGACAAGGATTCAGAAA
>JAQGBW010001718.1:0-23765 GCA_034698625.1 Julus scanicus | reverse complement strand
GAGGAGGCATACTCCCGCTGGTGACAGTGATACAACTGTACCCATTGCGAGGGAGGGATTGTGTATTTAAGGTTAGGCGCAAGGGAAAGGATAGAGGGGCAGGGCCAGTTCCACGGAGGGACAGGCCAGAAGGCACAGGGGAAAACATCTAGGGTAGGGAAGGGGATACGGTGGAGAAGGGCCTGGAAGCGGAGCCCAATGGGTTTTATGACAGAGGGGCGGCTGGTGAAGATGTGAACATTAGCGGGACGAAAGACCAGCGCATGATTAGGGTGAGTGGGGAATGATGAAAGCTGTAGACAATACATAGCCGTGAGCATTGACCGACGCAGGGCGAGGGAGGGCTCTCGTATAGATGGCTTAACAAGAAGGCAAAACATGATATTAATTTCAAGCTTACATATAATGCATATAAGCTCAGTCATTCTAATCCGTCCATTTTTCAAACTAGCTTTTGGATATATGCTTGAAGAGATAAGCTTTTGAAAGGTACAATTTGGATAGCTTTGCAGAGAAATGCATTTTCTTTTCGCATTATAGGCTTGAAGTAGAAAAAATCTACTTATGAAAAAAGAACAAGATCATATTGCAATGTCTCCATAGGGAAAAAAAACTTTTCAGAATGTGTATGCAGTATTTACAAAAGAAATATAACAGGTTGTTTACCAATGCGGGTTATACACGTTGGTAAACTATAACCTGGAGCACTCTGGTTTATTAATCACAAATTCAAAATTATAAAGGGAAAATGCTTTCACGAAATGAACTCGTATGTTTTAACAGCCTATAACTGAATTGTATACCAATCTTCGTGAAGGGTTCCTTTATAGACAAAAGGTGGTCCCAACACCACATTAATATAGAAACGAGTACCTACAATGTACTATATGTAAAATAATAATCCATAAATATTGCAAGTATATTCACTTTTTCAAACACCTTAACATCTAGAACACAAAATGAGAAAAAAAAAACAAAAAAAAAAAAAAACATTTTTTAAAATTTATTAGTGTTGCACTAGCCATCGTTATCCTCCTATGCAAGTCAACCAAATTCCACAAGGGAGTTAATTGAACATTTCTTTGACATACTACAGTAAGAAAATCCGACAACATTGTTTATACGTAACAATGCGTGTTATAATGAGTATTCAAAGATAAATTAAACCCAGATTATTACTAGGGACATAGACTGAAAGAAGCTTAGCATCACGAGGATAATTAATGCGTAAATAATTTTTGCAGCAATTCACGTGCATCGTCTTATAATGAGAATTTTTTAATCAATAAAGCTATTCATCGTGAAAAATTAATGGAACCAGCTTCCAAAGAAACACTGGCATTTTTTCAGGTTTATTGAAAAAAGTTGCACGACATACAAATGAAAATAGGTAAACAAGAATTTGGGAACGGACCAATTAACCTATGCGATACACATTCTTCCATCACAATTAAGGATAATTAAAAGAATTTCGAACGTTTAAATTTGTATCAAAAACAAATATGCCAGAACGGCACACGGTATTTGGGAAATTAATTAAGAAATGTACGTCGCCCAAATGAGCTATGGTGAAATAACTTTTCAAATAGATGCTCTTTAAATATATTGCCTCGGAACATTCGCGTTATACAAATAATTCTTGAAATGAATTATAGATTGCACTTCTACGGTATAATCCTCTTTAAATTAATTGAATGTATTTTTTTGTTAGCATAACGAAGTATAAATGGAAGGGGATGTCAAGGTAGTCGTCTTTATACGGAGTAAATGCAATGATTTCATTAACTGCGTTTTAAATGAAACCCTATCTCGACACAGTTCTGGCAACAAAAAATTTCATTAATTAAAGAAAGTGAAGTTATTAAGACATCACTAAGTTAATGAGGTTTTCGTTATCTCACGAGGCATTTCGCAGGTCTCGTTTTTTTCTAGTTGTCTACATCCGACATCAGTTCCCCATGTTGAAATATTCCCACGTGAAACCCATTTTTTTTAACCAATTCCATCGATTTTATTTGAATCATTCTTAACTTGAATCGCATATCATACAAATCACATTACCTCTTATTAAAATAACTTTGAAACACGAATTTCATGTTTTTATTTATATTTTCAAATTAAACTGAACGCAATACGATTTTTATTCAAAAAACCCACATTCAATTCACAAGCATTGAATAATGTATTTGCAATATCTGAAATTATTCATGAATTCACCAAAGTCATTAACGGCAGAAAATCAATCGTTAATTCATTTCAGCAACAACGAGAGCACTTTTAAAATTATATTCTAACAAGATGTGGGCAGCAAATTAATTCAATTACGTTGGTTATTTTCAGCACGCTGGAGGACACGTTCAAGTAGCATATGTTCACACAAATATCGAATAGCGTATAGGGGCATCTGGGAGGGTAATTCAAAAATCCTTAATCTGTGAACAATCAAAAGGCTGGTTAAATTTTATAAGGAAAGACGTGTGCAATGTTGCATGCCATTATTCCTGCCAAGGACTCAAGAAGCATGTGTTATTATACATCACTAGTCCCTCAAGATGTCATACAAAACAGAAGGCTTTCCCTTGCATTATGACGTCACAGTACACCAAGCTTTTTAATAAAGAGTTTGAGCTCTTGGGTGGCAACGATGGCGGTCTGGTTCCCATTAAATTATACGTTTCAATTTCGCTTATGGTTTAGGACTTTAGGTCAACTTTAGGTCAGCTTTTATTGTAAAGCGACAAAATAAACGATAAACTTGGTGAAATATGGGTCAGAAATATCTCAAACCACACCCTATTTTCCAGGTACCTAATCTGAAGACATTTTAAATGCCAGTAAAAAAGCAAAGAGTGAAAGAGGGTAAATGAACAATGGACAATAAGGTGGTTTAAGTGCTACATCTTCCACGATTAATAGCCATCGCGGTGAAATTCTACAGAGATTCAATCGATTTTCTATTCCAGCAACAAACTACAGTCACAATAGAGGATCTCGCCAAAGTAAGAACTCACAGACAAGTGCTCCAGTTAATGAGTCACATGTACAGTGATGAGAGATGGACTCGATTTGGATTACATAGTAACTTACACGTAGTAACTGCTTGCACATAAAAAACTCACGAAAGAAGATTGCATTGAGGATGGCCTCAGGAAGGCCTGTTGTGCAGTTAATTACATTTACCGAGTCACAATTTGCTCTAAATGAATCAATCGTTAAATGCAGCCGACTCCCGTGCACCTTTGACGAAACTCATCTTGTAAAACTAATAACGCTGCCTTCACATTCGATACCGATGACTAAAGGTTACTTTCGACAAAGAAACAATGAATGGAAGACCCAAAGTTGCTGAAATAAGACGGATTGGAAAATGTAGCAGACATGAATGCCACGACATTTCCGAATGCAGCTAGATGAAATCAACAAAAAAGAACTTAATTTGTTCCCTGCATTGATTAAGTTATCGAAAAGACGGCTGGAGAGCCAACTTAATCACATCAAACATTTTGTAGCGCTGATTACAATCATTATAATCTTGATGAAACGACAACAAGATGATAGCTGGGAATAATTATGGCTAACCAATGCTCCAAATCTCGTCATCTACTACAGACCATACTACAATGTGCATGTACTGTCATTAGCATGCGACATACATGGCAGCTAGTGTATGCAACCTAAAATAAACTCATATCAGGAAAATGAAACTTTCGGGAAAAAAACCCCCAAAATACGTCAAAGCAAAGAAAAAACCATTTTTCGTATCCAGAAGTTCGTATTTTATCCACGAACACGAATGCATTTTGTAGATTAAATTAACCGACTCTCGGGGAATATAATTAAGTGCTGTTTATGTATTAAATCGGAAAGTCAAATGAGTCTGCTTTGCAGCTATATTAATGCAAATACAGTAAGCCCATGCATAGCAATTACTTTATAATAATAAAAAAATTCATTCAAATCCAGTTTGGGTCGGTGTTTTAAGTACAAAACATAACAACAAGTGTGCAAATGTTTACAGACCTCTGAAAAAACTTATTCTTCTGAATAGAAAATCTTAATGAAATACCGAACAACAAGAAAAGGCTGTGGTATTAATGATGGACTAAAGGGCACTTGACGTAAGTCACGCTTTCATTTGCACTTTGTGCTCACGCCAATTAGCCACTTAGCTAATTACCTTAGACCACAGAAGCGCACAGAAGAGATTGTTTCACATCATGGCAGCGTTAATGCGTTAACAAATAAATCCTAACTAAATTACTTTTAGCCAAAAAAGCATTAATTACCATTGCATTAGCTCAACAAGTGAAGTATCTATAGGAGTAATAAGAAACAGTAAGATCGAGTCAGCTTCTTCACACGAGGATAATAAGGGTTTTCTACATTTTAGCTTCTGGTAAAGTGGCTTTTGCAATTAAAAATAGCAAGCGGTGATGGCTTTGGTCTTGTACAACATGTCAATGGCAATAAAGTGGAAAAAAACGTCATTAGCTTATTCTCTATAAATTCTAACTGTCGCAGGACACATGTTAAAATGACTATAAACGGTTTAATTACTGGTTGGCATGACTCATTAATCGAATTTTTTAAGTTCATACTTCAATAATATATCGAAAAGCAAATGCATTTCAAGTGGGTAATTATGTCAACAATTGGACCCTATTTATAAAAAAGAGCATAAGAAACCCCATAAATTCTGTATATAAATCTATGCATTGTAAGTTTAAGATTGCTTAAAAGAAAAACCATGTCATCGCTGTTAATGCTTAACAATCTAGTAAAGCACTCTAGCAATAAATTAAACGCAATTTTGGATGTCTTCATCCTTCGATCACTTTCCTACAGGGAGCGTACCAATAAACGTTAATCTCCAATCCCAATTGGAACAATATTCCGTCTGTCTGTTACTGAACAGAGGATTAATAAAAGATCTTGGGCAAAGTAGTTTCATATAGCATAGACTAGCCTAAGCAAGCACGATGAAAGCGGCATTTCCTTGTGACTTGCTCCCATATGGATAGGCAACTATGGATTTTCAATACAAGGCGGCAATTGTGAGAAGGTCACATCGATGGTTCATTAAGTAAGGATAGAAGCTTCAATATGGCTGCGAGAAATCGCGACTCCCTTCGTAATGACGGTATTCGTATTCATAAGGTGCGATGGCATAGAGTAAGCACTTCCGTCGATCAAGCAGCACATTTAATTGCCAAAAATCAGGTAAAATTGTATGTGGTTGTGCCTCGATCGCGGTGAATTAGAGTTACACGTACGTGTTATGTTGACAAAATCTCTGCCATGCATTTCAGAAAAACATCGTCGTGAAAACCTGCGAAATTAAGGCAGCAAATTTGAAAAATCGTCCGTCTCTTGCATTTCATTAATTTCACCATAATGAAATATGCATGGGCATCGAGTGAGAGTAAAGGCAACCGTTACTTCTCGCAATCGATCGATTCTGGAACACCACAAAACCGCAAAAGAAGCGAATTTTAGAAAACGTGGCAACTTTTTGGGGCAAAGCGAAAAACGCATTAGTGCCGTCCTTTTGTGTATACGAGCTATTTGCAACGTGTTTTTTTTATATTGCTTGCGCGTATAGGCTTTGGCCACGCATGCACTTACAAGAATTAAATTAAATATTGGATTGTACAGACATGCATATATTACGTAACGTGGTGCATACCAATATATGTTTTGGCACATCTGTCATTTTTTGATTGGATAAAAGACTCAGTTTATGACTACTTTCTCTAACTGTTGTGTTTACGTATTTACGCAATTTTACTTAGCATTGCGTCAATAAGCACGTTTTCCTCTTTTGAAATGGGTTCCTAGGCTACAAGTGTTGCACTTTCACCTATTTATGTCTGCCATAGAAACTGGCTAACATCTTGGGGCCCCATGCAGGCTGAAGTACTACCTCATTTTACGTAGTTTTCTATCACTTTTCAGTAAAACACGAATCACCTTAAGCGAACCGTAAGGACCATTCTTCTTATTGGAATGCATTAAATTATCTAATGAATTGTTGCACTAACGAACCGCATATTTGAATCACGTGCGCTTGCACGCACAACTTCCACTTTATGGCACTCCCGTACATGAATGACTGTAGGCCAACAAACCACGTTAATATTTCTGAGCAATCATGCGTGCAAACCAAAGTCCCAGCAATCTTATGGTATGCGTCACAACTTAAGAAAGTGCTGGACCAACCGTTAATTAAATGCAACATTAACGACACCACTTTGTGAACTTTGTGATTGCTTTATTTATAAACTGAGAAAATTTCTTCGATGAACTGATCTCCCAACTTACAAAAAGGTGGGTCTTATCAAGTTGCTTATTGCAAATATGTATAGGCAAATAAATGAAAAATCCAACAAAACGATTTTTTAGACATCCTGCACATTGACTTGCTTATACGTACGACATCATTGTGTCCATCGTCACGTAAAACTGTATAAATATTCTTACAGAAAGTAAATAGACATACAGTACACAAAACGTCAACTGAAATTTAATAACTTTCATGCGCGTGTCATTTTTAACTTGATAAAAATCGAAATGACAATGCGCAGCAGTCGGCAGTCCATAAATCAACATTTTTGTCATTAATTGTCCTTTTCATTTTAAATAATATGAAAACGAATTTCACCCACCCACAAGGCATAATTCAAAAGATACGGTGCTTTTGGCACATTTTCTGCATCGAGAAATGTAAAACGTTTCTAATGCCAAGATGGCACATCACTTATGATCAGGACACGTATTACATGCAATGCCATACACCTGAGTATATCCCTCGCAAACTAAGCCTTCCCAGTCTTATAACTTATTTACAACATAGACTATATGTTCTACATGTAGGCGCGCATTTCGTCATTAATCTTTCTACAAAAATTCCGTCGCTAAGCTCCCGAAACATTAACTCTTGGAAAAATTTAAGCCTTTCACATTCCCAACGGACAAAGAATGCACCATTTTCTTATGCGAACTGCACAAAACGAGATTAGTTTGGGTTGAGGATTTTTGTGGCATAATTGCGAAGAAAATAAATGAGTCGAATTATATTGAATTACGAAACCAATTGCAGATAACGACTTTCACTGATGGGATTGGTTGTAACAGTTTCCCATATATGTCATAGGTAAATGGAATACAATTGCCAACAAATAGATCGACAAAGTCACTATAGCAACTGCCTTGTGCTAAGGCCAGACACGTCCGGAAAGCTCATGTTCCAGAATATTGGAAATTGTCTCAAATATATAAATGATCAACAAAGTTAATATTATTCTTCCATATGAGCATCTTCAGGATATTCATGCTTATCATGTTAGCGGGCATGGAAACAAGGTTTGTTGTTGGTATTTTAACTTTATTAAAACAGAACCGATGCGTGTATATAAATATAATTATTCATACATACTCTACAGTACCGTATATGTCAATATTCAATTACCAAAAAAGACAAATTCAGCGATATCTGATCATCATGAACAAAACAAGGCTGGGATCGAGCACTCAATTTTCTAAATGCATCATCTCTCTCCAAGAATATACCAAGTACCACTCGAGTCCACCGCTTTATCCCAAGGATTAAGCCATGGCCAAGCACGTGATGCAAGTTAACAAGATTGCTGCATACATTGATAACAATCAAGCATTCACAACGTGCGGTACAACCACGAGGGAAATACGTGAATACTATAGATTCACACAAATCAACACTTAATTAATAGGGTAATTAAGTTGCCGCAGGATAACGCCAAAACGATGTATCTGAATGACTGATGAGGATCAGGTTTGATGGCATTCACCTTTCGTTTATAAACAGGCTTATAGAAGCAATAAAATTAGCAGGAACAAAAGCTTTTATTCCATACCACCTAAACAGTTAAGCTTTTCAGCGTAATTCTAAAGCATATGCAACTCATTAGCTAAAGAGATAATCAGAATCTCGTTAAAAATGGTATTCATGCATTCAATGAAAAGGCTTGATGTACAAAATACAAATTAGACGACGACACAATAACGTGCAAGGTAAAAATAGTAGCAATGCCACGTTATAAACACTGGAAGTTCCACGAAGAAATTAACTTCATGAAAAATTTACAGGAAAGAAGTTATAAAAAATTATGGTTTACCGATAACTTAAAAGCTTTTGTTTTCCCGTCTATAATGCCAAAACAAATCCTGTTATCACATCATCGAGTGGGAAAAACTATTCGTAACTTTATCACAATATACCATCCATGAACACAGTAGCACTGCAAATCGATAGAAAGAGAGCCAATTTACTGTTTGTATTTCACTGGTAATCACCTTGTATAAAGTATTTCGTGCAACGCAATAGAAAACATAAAAAAAATGAAATTCACAAACAGTTATAAATAAGATTCGTTACAAGCAATATCCAGAGAAGTATGAAAACTTTTCAGAAACCAGCAACCAGTGTGTGTTACTGTAGATATATACACGCATGATTCTCTTTCAAAGAATTCCGCCTCAGAGCTTTAACATGTCCCAATTCGATGCAATCTTGGTCGCAGCATGTCAACCTAAACAACAGCAAAGACTGTCATGGGTTTTTTCTCCTAAGTCTATAAAGCTTTAGCTTGTACAAAAAAGAACCTAAATGCCCTTTAAACTGCTGACATGCAATGAAGCGCATTTTAAGCATCTAAAGAGAACGTATATATAAAAGAGGACAATCACATAAAAGGAGGACAATTATGCATTTCACTCTAAATGTTCCACAATGACTAATTCTTCCTCATCTATATGAAAACATAACAGTCATAACTGACATAAAGATGCCACATTGCAAAACAGGGCATGCATAATGTCATTTGACAAAATCTAGCATAGACTACTGTATCTACAAGAAGTACTTGCATGATAAAACTTATCTTTGTAGATGTTTACTTACAGCAAACTCACGATATGACAACCGCATCCAAAAAATATTTTCCCAATAGTTTCTCATCCTTCATTCGAAAATATTTAAAGATTTATAACAATGGAAGTTGCAGTCTTTGTACACTGCAAAATGCACATGCATGACTATTTTATCATTTTGTTCTTCTGTACGTAAGCCCAAAGTCAACACTTGTCACGTAAGCAAATTTTTAAAAGATACTACATATTTAATAAAAAATAAATCCTATGCTCAAAAAAGGTCAAGATACAGTAGATCCGGTACATCTGAAAGGTACAAGCCACCAGATGATATATACAAAGGAAATATTCAAAACTTATTTAGTTTAAAGATACAAGAATATGTACGGTAAGTAAACATCAACAGAAACCATTTTTATCCCGAGGCCAATCACAATAACAATAAAGCATTCCAAACGTAGTTTATTTGGAAAAAGGGTTCTTTCATCATGAACTTTTTTCGTTAAACCTTAACGCAACATGTCCATACAGTATACCTGCGCACAGTATGTATAAGCTCCTAAATCTAACACTTTCTTATGCCATTAAACAAAGTGAACATTTTCATCGTTTCACCTTCCAAGACGATGAACAACCGATATAAAATCAATAAACAGTCCATCAGATAATAGGACCTGCTTTCTGTATGAGAGGGGAAAGTGTACTCACAGTCTCTGAAGACCTGAGGTAATGAGATTCCTTTGTACACAGGAAAAAGATGGTTGAATGCAGAAGTGAAGAAGAGATGAAGATGGAAAGGAAAAAGGTGGTGAAAACATCGCGAATGATAATGTCTATTTTCTAAGCTCGCACACCCTTGGCATTTCTTGCCTTAACTTTAATAGATACAGATGAAGGCGATTGACAAGCAGTTAACCACAGAGCGACATGCAACTTAGAAATTATAATGAAGCCAGAGTGAATGCGTGGAACCCTTTCATGCCAAAAACAGGAGAATTAAAGTAGAAAAGGTTGTTCTTCATTGGTAGAATACAAATAGCTCTCAAATAACATCATTTTCTATGGAATGTGGTGGCATGAAGAAATAGTTCCTCTCAATATTGATTGACCACGTGCCCACATCTCCATTATCTCTACATTTAAATGACTGCTAGATGGATGGGGCCTCTATGTAACCTCCCCTTCACGGGGATTTCAAGGCTCATTTCTTAAAATTTCAAGAATACCTCCAAAACCAATTGTCACATTACTTTTCCAAAGAGTATGAAAGTTTCCCAGAGCATTTTTTTAAAAAACCCGTTTTTTTATATAAATTCCTTTTTGAAACTGAAAAATGTATACAATAAAGTTTGTATTTATTTGTACACCAACTTGTCTTTAAAACAAATGATTTTCAAGATATTCTATAGAACGCATTATTATTATTAAAATAAAATAAATCAATACAAGCCAATAAAGGATTTGCACGAAATGATTTTTGCATTAAGCACTTACACTGCGTAGGTCATTCTCGGCAACACATTTTTCCGGTTTATGAAACAGGTTGCAAAAAGTCTATAAAGACGACGAAAGTACAATTTCTGGAGCCCAATGGACAAAGGCCACCAAACAGATCTCTAGATCACATACATGCTCTTTGGAGAACTCAGACCATCATGCTATTAAATGATTTTGAGAGGCCGATGCGACTTCTCGGCGAAGTTTTCCACTTCATAAACAAAATTGGGCATAACGGCAACAGCCTCTAGGAAATAAAGAGCACTAACACTGCAGAGATAAGAAGACTGGTGCATCGGTTTAAACAGAATCCCCATGCAATCTTTTATGCAACAAAACGTGAGTGATTCAATTTTACCTTAATAATTCTAAGGGAGAGAGAAAAAAAATCTGAATCATGTTTTGTGAAAACACGTTTTTTTTTTCCCCATTCATAATGGCACAGTCGCCTATCTCAACTTGTGTTATTGCAACTGCCACACTGACCAACTCCCATTTGGAAAAGCTCTGTCAGTGGCTGTAACAATGAACTGCTGTCCATCGACCACTGCGCACAAAAGCTCCTGGCCTCCTCAAAGCCCATAAACGTTTTGTCTGGGCATAGCAGTCCACCCTTACCCCCAATGAATGCATTCAATTCACGTAAAAACTGCTTAAACTACATTGATATTACCGAGCACATTTCAAAGTCTAGCAGCAAAGTGCATTCGTTCGTGAGAATCGCTTCTAGAAAAAAGAAAAAAAGATAGAGAAGACCCATGCTGGACAACTTTATTATTAAAATGGAAGAAATAACTTTCGACGCCATTTCAAACTTTTTCAATATCAAACAATTGCGACAGATTTTCTGGAAGGCACGCAATACCGTAGAACCCAGGTGAACCAAGAAGTATATCAACAACGATCGCAATATATGATGCGAATCTGGGATCTTCAGCAGATTCATATGAAATTTATTTCAGGCTCTAAAACTGCAGATCATTGGGCGTATATCCATATGATACCTGCATTTAACGTTGAATTAAACCTTTTCGTAAATATTATATCTCAGAGCAATGTAATTATAAAAGATTCCATTTAATAATGCTTCTACTTTTAATGCATTCCGAAAGCCCGATCATACATTTCAAATGACGTTCATATTTTATACCCTTTATTAGCAATATGAATGATGTTTGTCATCTGCACAGTTAGTTTCTCGCACTTGCCTTTAGCAGACCCTAAGGCATGCAAGTCTTCTGCTATTGTACTACCTAATGCGTATTTATAATAATGATCTTTAATAGCAACTGAAATATTTACTGTGGGCCGCTGAATGGCTGCCTATATTTTATATTCGTAATTCCGGTTGTTTACAGATTTATTCCGTGATTATATGGGAAGATAAAAGTCAACATTCAGCTCAACTTTTTGATAATGATATTCCCTCTAGCCAAATATATATAATGACTGCCTTGTTGTCATCCTAACAATTAATGTTGTATGTGTCCCTAAGAAAAGCATTCTTAAATATTTATAAATGACTTGTTCATAATTTAATTGGTTTATCGCAAATATGTATATCAATAATAATCCTATGCGACAAACTGGAACAAAAATGGACAAAGCAAAGCAAATTCAATAGACGAAGTAGGAAAAATGCTATACAAAGATTTCAATCTTCTGAATTGGAAAATTGAATAAAAGCAGCATTGGTTTGTTTCCTTCAAAATAGAACGTATCGTTTCTATAATAATATATTCAATATTTCAGGCATCATTTCAATTGTATCAACCTTCGATACTTGTATAATCGCAACAAACAAGACAAGAATTTAAAGCAAGAATACTCGGCATATTTGAAGAAGAAGAAGAATATTAAGAATCAAATCCATCTACGTGAAGTTCAATAACAAAAAAACTCCAATTAACTAAGGTATTCATGAATCATTATCGCGACCACGATGCGAATGAAGTATGAAACTTTGACATTCCATTGCAAATAAAGCTTGTGACAAACTTGCTTGAGAGTACTTTCTGAGCCAGATTCACGAATATTCAACAAAAAAATTCGTGGGCGAAGCGCTTTGGGAGATTAAAAAACTGCACTTCCTTGTTTAAATATGCAGAGCACGAAAGCGATGATAGGATTTCCATGTTTTAAAAATTGAAATTACAGACTTTATGATAAGGTGGAAATAGTTCTTCAATTTGAGGAAAGTAGAAATCGATCAGCACCCCTCAGGGAATCCTTATGAAAATTTACTACCAGCTAAACGTACATATGTATATGAGCCATTGTTTATAAGCTAGAAAGCAACCTCATGTTCATGCTCATCATGCTATATAGTGAGAGACATGACCGTTGTATGAACATACCTACATTACATACCAATGAATTCTGTGGTATGAATAGAAAAATCCTGTATTGAAGCCAAAAAATGGCTCTGAATTTGTGCATAGAAAATCTCTTACAAAATAATCCATAAGTGACAATGAAATAAACTAGAAGGCTGCAGCTGAATAATCAAAAATCATCAGATAGATCTAAATCTAATAACGAAAATAGTTTGTTATACAGTACATTTCTAAAATAAACAATTATGAATAACTCTTCTGCATTGATGGGCAGGACGTTACATGGAATTTTCATTGATTATCATTCGTTTGTTTAGTGGCTGAAATTTTCCACTCTAACGACCATTGGTCACAGCAATAACGGAATAAAGGGAATTTAGTCGAGCATAATTCCGGCATATGCCTGGAAGCAACTGTAACACTCTCGATAACCAGTTGGGATAGTTGACCAAGGTGGCTTTCATTGATTAACTGCATAATGTATGATCAGGTGTCATCCTAGCAAATGGTACCTGAAATTTACTAGACAAACACGCAGTTGATAAATAAATAACAATAATAGCATCGAAAAACATGTACTATTTCCAAATTCCCTGGAATGAATTATTCACTTGTTTTAAATGCGCCGATGTTAAGACATATAGCGGTTTTTAAAAAGGTTTCCGATATCAAAGCAGTATAAGAATAGATTTTGTGAACTAGCCCGGCAATGTATGCAGGTCACAATCCGTAAAAAAAAAGCAAGTGTGTTGTTAAGAGAAAATTAATGAAATTATACATGCATAATATCAACTACACGACATAGTTGTCATTTCCACAATGCGTGCTTCGCACCCTTATTTCGCAATTCCCTTATTATGTCTTTTATCTCTTTATTATTTGCAGTTCATGGGCATAAGGAAGAATGCTTAGGTCTTTCCTGTAGACAGGCACGCATTCTTAAAGTAATGCAATTTAAATCGTAGCTACTAACACAGTTTGGCTTAACGTGAATAAGCCTGTCACACTTAAGGCTTACAGGCACTTCAAGCACTACATGTATGCCAAAAGCAACCACGAACAGGTTGACCATGAAAGAATGAGTCCATACATTTATCAGTAACAAACCAATTCCAATTTCATGAAACTGGCTAAATTCTCGAAACTAGTGATGGAAAGCACTTACATTTTGTAGATACTCAGAAGGGGGAAAAAATCCAAGAAAATTAGTCTTACCTGAAAAAAATAAACGAAATAATGAGAGACGAGTATTTGGCAGCGATCACTTAAATATATATACAACGAATACAAATCCAACAAAACTAAACAACCATGCTTTCCCAATAAATCCACACCAGATTTGCAGGTTAATTCATCGCATGCAACCGAACCGTTATTTTTTTTTCTTTTTCAAATTGTCAGTTTCTTATTTAATTGCAGTGTGCATGTGCGGCACGTATACCCATCATTATCTCGAGCACGTCAAACATGTAAATGGTTGCATAATGAAATGACACAGTAATTCTCCCAAACATGTCATGAACGCATGATTGCCAAGCACTACCGCATCATTATAGTCACATCATGATTGGATAGAGCAATCAGGGCATGATTTTTCTTAAAAGCCGAGTGGCATATAAAATAATGGATTATAATGGATTATAATGCATAATCCATGTTGAAGTTCGTAGTATTCTATATTTAGGAATGATAGCTATACTTCTACATAATTTAAAGAGTAAATATAAGGATCACAGACAATTAAAAACTACGGGATACCATTAAAAATTTACAAGAAAAAAAATGTCATGATTGCTTGAGAACCAACGAATTAACAAATCACGCTTCTATATTCCAGTTCAGTCTTCATAATCGCAGATTATTTTACAAGATTTATTTTTTTCAAAATTCCAAATCAAAAATAATCTACTTCAGTTTGCTCGATAAATCATTATTTCGACTCTATAGTTGGCATTACGCGAATGATATCGACCTTTCCAGACAAATTTCCATTTTGACGATATTCTTAAAAGCTAAGTGCTTATTTATACGTGAGCCCTTAAGTTAGTCAGCCATTATTCAAACAATTGTGTGCAATCAAACAAAGATTAGTGTCAACTTTTAGTTGAAAGCACCTAATTTACACCATCAAGATCAATTCATTCCCATCTGTTATTAATACACCAGCCTTACAAAGACCTACATGTATAATTTATATATATGAACCTATTTTTAGGTTCGTGGATAGGCATTCCATTATTGCCCATTTACAAAAAAAAAGCTGTGGCACATGTTTGTTAGATCATTTCGCCTTTGTGTTTCCACCTCAATGTGCTCGTCTTCGGCATTTTGTTTGCCTATACAAGATTAAAAGAATTATGAGGAATTAATGACAACGTTGTCTTCATCTATAGTAAAATTCAAGTTAACACTTGTTTTGGATGGTCTGGCGTGTACCTCTAAAATCAATATATCCAGCTGCCTGGAAGGCAGATTGTGGTATAGATGATTTTATATACATATTTACAGCAAGAAACAGCACATGCTGATAATCGTAACACTTTAGAATTGGATGAAATATGCATACCATGCATTTCACTATTAATGATACTTCAGACACACTCTTAATCCAAAAATAAAAACCTTAACAAGGTGATTCATATTCCTAAAAATCTCTTAAATTAACAGTCTGTTAATCTTCGTCTTTAAAATAATGTCAAGTCATCACTTCCCAACGCTTATTATTAATGAATTCGCTACAAATATAATTTAAGCACTTTTCAGCAATTTATTGACTCAATTTCAAAACCGACTAAGCCAAATCTAATTAAACCTGATGAAGAGTAAAGCAAAACTCGCCATTAAATAAATAAAGTTAATCTCTGTATAGAAATGATAAGAAAATTATTTGATTTCAGGAAGTAAGTAAAAAACCCTCTTATTTCTATACAAAATATTTTTATCTAAGCCAAAGTTGCCCGAGTAGTTTGTCTAAAAGCAGTCATATGGCGTGCATTTACTTTACTTCCTGGACAGAACTAGTGTAGCGAAATAATTGCTAAGGGTCCCTGAATAGACACTTTTCAGTAGCAACAGCATCACAAATGTATCGGTAGCAACCAAACAAAGCTGATGTATATAAGCTTCACTTACACTGTATAAAAAGACGGAAAACATGTGTAATCGATAGCCTACAAATAAGGATAGTATTACTTATCTAATTGATTTTCAATTTGATAGCCACACTTTACTATCCTATAAAATGTTACATTATATGGCGTACCATACGTTATTTGACTATATAAACAGAATATATTAATGTAGATATACGATATTGCTATTTCCCTAATTATCACGAATGCACACCGCATGAAACTCGCTTTTTAAACCAAGACAAAGTTTTAAGTAAAAACTATTTGCGCATATTTCCTGAAAGAATATACTATATAAAGAAGGCATATGAACTTAAAATACCCAGTGTAAATATCAAGCTTTCCTAACAGGCATTTCTGCAAAAAACATCTCAAGAAGTGCATTTAAAAATACTGACAACCTGTGTATGAATAATAATATAGCTATGTTCATGTATGAACATTTAATCATACATGAGAGTGCACTCCATAAATGAAGAATCTGTTGACATTAGAGTATACTCGTAAAGGACTGCATAGCAACGTTCTCGAGATCAAATCTCAGGGAACATTCCATTTCCGGAGCGAACAAAATCAACAATCCTTATAGTCGTGTGGGCATTTAAGTTAACAAGAAACCTGTTTATTGGGAATATGCAACGCCACCTGTGGGGTGATGTTAAACCAGCGGCCTACCAACATGGAGAATACTTACAATTGTGGCACACGTACATATATACAAATAATAAAATTTTCACATATCAAAAATATCCCAGTTGCCCGTTGGTGTCCATTTGAATTCATATCAAATGAATGCAGACATCCATTCCAAGCAATTCAGTGTAGCAAATGATAATACAAAATCCACCTAGGTGCCAAGGACACTCCCATTCGCCATCTTTGGTTTTTTTGAGTATTAATGACAAGTAACAAATTTTCGGTTTGGCAAACCAATACGAAATCATGGTTACAATGAGCAAATGGGGACCGTGCTAACATGAGTTGTTAGTTCGACACTTGCATCTTAACCAACAATTTTCATTTTATTAAACAATCTAGTTAGTATGCTTTTGCAACTCGTCTTTGCACAACTGCTAATTGAACATTAAACAACAATATCAAGTAAATCCATGTTTCCTGCTAATCTGTTTTACCATAAGATGCCGTGTTGTGCTTTGCAATTATATTCGATAAGTACAGTGTTATATGCTAGTAATGAGCTAGTACTTAATTAATGTGTTTACCCATCAAATTAATTTTGTTAAGTATCACGTATTATCGGAACACTGCGCCAATCTAATGACAGTAATTAACTGTATTATAAGGCTAAACATAAAGCCCAAGAAAATGGATACAAAATGCACATTATGGAAGAATAAAAGATTTGAAAACACTGTCGGTTAATTAAAGTTGTAGTTTCAATACTGAAAAAATAAAACAAGGCTCATATATCAAGAAAGACCGATGCCCTACTTGCGCAATTTGCCAAAAAAAAAAAACAATTTAAGGTTTTAATATATTTGACATATAAAAACTTTTTAAATTCTATAAATTGGTGAAGCTGACAACTTACACTGTGTATTTGTCCATGATTTAGCATAATTTGGCTTAACTAACAGCCAAGTTGTCAGTTAAATACATTATGCAGCAAACAAACGAATTACAGCTTTATTTTAAATTACTTTAGGGCGATTAACGCTAATGCATTTGGTAACACGTTGATTTCACTGCCAATCTAGATTATTTTAATTTAAGGCTCAATGAAAATGTCTCCAATTAATCGGCACACACATAATCGGATCATCTTTTTTAAAGAAGGTAGTAAAGGCCATTCACCAGCTAAAATACCCAATTTCTTGAGTTACAAGCATCATTTGAACCAATGTATAATGTAACATCCAATGTCACCCGCAGGCGAAAGGATGACTGCAATAAGCAACATTTCTTGTCGATATGTATGCTGCAATTGTGACTCGAAAACATTTGTTCTTCAATACGCAGAATGCTTAGAAACATCCCCAAATAAAAAGCTCAAAAATTCAATTTCAAAAGAGGACTTGGTTGAACATATAAAACCACAGTCTTTTTTATTAACGTTCTTTCAGTCTACCCATTTTCAATTTCATATCACTCAGATGTGTTCAATGCAGGTCAGGAGTTTTCTGATGACATTTGCGCTATGTCTACACTGTATCTATACTTATGATTTTGAAAAAATGAAATAATACGTCGTACATACTGATATAAAACGGATTTAGGGGAAGACACGCAGGTCGTTATAAAAGCAGTAGTGCCTTTCTTTTCATATCCACAAAAACTCAAGAAAAAGGAGTCTTTGAAAAAAGACTGGTATTGAAATTTGCATATCATTCTCTCTTAACTGTCCAATAAATTAAATTGTCAGTCAAGAAACATGAGTGGCTCTAATTAATACACGAACTTTAGCTGAGAATACGCGCAACCAACGCTTTTAAAGAAAATAAACCATGTTCAATCCATTTTCATGCAAACACTATTTGAATAGAGGGGTTTTATTTATAGTGGATTTATTCAGATAGCACTCATTTGCGGTTTATGTAAATGTGAAAGCATTCCCTAGTGTTATTCAATTGACTTATGTAGGATTGTAAAACGCCCAAAATTACAGAAGGATCCGATCCAGAATGTGCATTACATAAATTATCACTCTCCAAGTTTCCATTTATGCCAAGACGAAAATAGTACTTGACCAATGCGTGTCTAATTAACGATTCCTTGCACACTATCCTTAAAATAATTTGTTCTTATAGTTAAACCTTTTCCCGTTGAAACAGAAAACAGCACAGAGGCGTGTTAACCATAAATACCACAGACGAAATGTTCACATAGCGTTAACAATGCTCGTTAATGCAAAGTTCGGACACTTGAATTTCGTGTAAACTACTCTAGTCTACAAGAATAAGTAGCAATAAAATCATTGTGTACGTTAACTTGCAACATTTGTCAATTGCGATAACGACAACGAACAAGATTGCTGCAATGTAGATCAGTTTTATGTGCATATAAACTAGAGTACATTTATATGTAGATAGGAAGAACAGAAATAAAAGGATGAAGTGGAGGAAATCCTTTATTGTATATGGAAGGAATACTAATTTCGTAACTTCAAAGAAAGTCATGCTTGTGCATGTACACAAATTGCTTTGTTAAAGAATGGATTTTATTCAAATGAACGAGAATCCTGAATTGATTGTAATTTAGTTTTAATTCGCTCTTGTTCTGATTAGTGCTCAAGGATTGCACTACTTAAAAGCTTCAAATAGAGAAATCCATTTTTTTTTCTAACCGTGTTACGCTTTGCATGTAAACAGGTTCTTTCCACAAATGTCGTTTTTCTAAGAAAAAGTTTATTAGAAATCTTTATTTCGTCTTAAAAGCAATATATTCAGAAATTATATATACTCTCTATATGAACATAAACAACATGTGGTGGCTAATGTCAGAACTGTCAACACGACTGCAGGTTTTAAATAATTACATGTTCTCAGAAAACGTGTTTTTAAATAAAGTTGACAATATCACGTACGTCAGATAGATTTTTCATATTTACACCAAAAGCGTTATTTTGTTCTCACTTATGCAAAATACGAAAAAATTTAACAATGCTTATTGACCATTATAAAAGTTTAAAAACTTTCGCCATGATAAATAAAGTCAATGTTAAAGAAAATCAAAATTTTGTGTAAATATATACGTGAATTTCAAATTCAAATTGAACAACAAGACTAAATGAGATCCCAAAAGGATGTTCAACAGTCACGCAGCTTCATTCATTTCCACAGCATTGTAATGACACAAAATGGCGCACGGCAACTGTTTGTTTTTTTACTTTACTTAAATCTAATGCATCGCCTAAAAACGTACATCTGATATTGCAGTATCAGATCTTATTTCTATGTATTATGTATGTTTTTGGCTTTAGGTTTCTTATCTAAAAAGAAATTTGACCATTCACCAGCAAGACTGATATAGATGTCCTTCGCTGCTGCATTTAAAAACGTTGTTCAAATATCAACTTTTTGGATACATGCCCTGAAAATGTTATTTTTTATTTTTACAAAAACATCCTTGTCGAATGAAATACTGTAGGATACGCAGTGAACCCATAGACAACAGTATTTGGAACACGGTATTGAAAAAATAAAATCAACAAAACTATTGATGACATTATTTGACTAATATTGGGCTACCCCTCTCTACACTTATGAATTCCCCTGAAATAGGGCATCCTGTACGCACTTAGATGCCAGCAGTGATTGCCAGGTTTCATCGCAATAACTACATTTTTAAAAATAAATGATTAAAATAGCACAATCACTAATTCTTAATTGTGTGCAAGTGTATGTTTGAATATTTGTCCTTTGTTGCCCAGTAGAAGTTGCCATGGCATGGACAGAACAATGCGAATAGCTGTTAATATTTTAACACAAAAAAATGATTAAAATTAACAAATGGTTGTAATAGTTTCCTTAGCATATTTTTTTATAATGTGATGTATTGTGAAATTATATGATTGTTTTTAAGAGATGACTGTCAGACAATGCTTGATAACCAAATCATCATTGTTACTTACTCAACTTTTACTTTGCGAAATACAGTATACTGCAATCTTCACAACATTAAAAAAACACGCATGTATTGAGCGAACATTCATTCATACATGTATATATTATAATAATAACAATAATTGAAATTCCCGATGTGTCTGTCATTCCTTCTACAGCGTTTGAGTGTTCTAAAATTCATTTCCATCCATTGATGACAATCGAGCCCTTGCACACAAAAGTTATTCAGAGAGGATTTCCTTGACGTCACTGTGTTACGTTACTTTGGTGCTAAACCCCACCACAGCTGGAGGCAATTCCGCATTTTTCCACAATCTAATTGGAGGGAATTAAATTTCCCTTCAGCAAAGGCGGGGACGTAATCAAGCAAATTCTAGGATAAACAAACCGTGGGTGAAACCTAGACACTGATTGAAACCAGTTCGGCATAAAATGTAATCCACGTTTACTTTCCATATTTCACTGACTTACAGATAGATGTGCAGAAAAACTATTACACACACTGCTCTTTCAATAAACGCCCTTATGTCAGAAAATTACAATTTACCTTATGGCGATGTTGAAAGTTGCAATTCCAGAAGCGTTGCCTGACACCACACCTGATGCAACACGCGAGCGACATTCAGCTTTAATCCAACTAACTTTTTAGCATTTACAGAACACATGCTGAACACAGCAGGACTTGGCTTCACAAAGCAGTATTAAACCAACCATCTGAGTAATAATAATGAATGGCCGTCATCATCATTTCCAGTATTCACAGATTCTAAGCGCATTACCAAACACAAATTCCTGACCAGCCAACAACCAGATCATTATAGATTTTTAAAAGCAGGCCAGTAAAGAAATGCGCTTCTACGGCACACACCTCACAACGAGCCTATTAAATCTTGCAGGAGAAAGGGCGCAAGCGCAGCAGATATTGGCTTTCGAGCAAGAGTTTTCTGGCATCAGTCGGTGGCACACGTTGCAGGATGCCGGAAGCGCACGCAGGCTGCCTCTTCAAGGCATCATCGGTATGCCATGCCCCAGTCACGGGGTGCTGCACGACACAACAACAAAGTTTTCGTAGCCTTCAATAAACGCAGATTTTGGAAACATGCGGTACAATGTCACCTGTTCGGCAAATTGGATTAGAGAGGGTGGACTGAATGGCAAGTTGATTATTTCCGACCCTTGAGCTTCACGTCCATCTCCAAAGACAGTCTACCTATACTAAACGCCAATTAAATCACGTCAAGAGTGACCTAAGCTTCACTTTGTCGCAATACCTGTTTCATGTTGCTAAAATGCTGGTAGATTAATAAAATCACTTGGCAACTTTATCTTCATTTCTGTCATGTTAAGAAGACTCTTGGAATATAAACGTTGCTTTCGTAATCAACTCGATATCAGAAAGCCAGCACCGGTAAGTTGATACGTAATTGTAGAAGAATACGTTAGTATAGATTGAAGGGTCCGATCCCATGCGATGTTTGAATTAGTTGGACATACTCGGACATGCAAGATAATTGTATTAGCGGTGAACCGATCCTTGGTAATTGGATACTTAAGCGACCCTTTTTTTGTAATGGCACATGCCTGTACAGTTATGAAATTCAACACCCTTAACTTCCCACATTATACTATGTGAATTAAAGAGTAATGACTAGTGGATAACGTGATATAACGTCTAATTAAAAACATTTCCAACTCTATGAATTAAGTCATTCCTGTCATCAACATGTCATTACTGACTTATTGGAAATTTGAATTCGAAATCATGACATTATTTATGCACTAATCAATGTCAATGAATGCTTATAAACTGTGTCCATACTTAAATAATAAATTATATCATAAACATCATTCAGGAGCGAAAAAATTAGTTTCAAATAATGAGAGAGAATTGATCACTAAGCCAAACAAAAACAAAAAAATAACATAAAAAAACCGACATTAGGGTACGTAATAAGCTGAATCACAATAAATATTTTAGAACAAAAGTAATTAATCCAAAACCAGCGTACAAATTTGGCAATTATTAAACCTATGATGAATCAAAACACTGTATTTCAGTAAATGGAACATTGTAGGTTGTAATGTAATAGCTCAGGCAACACCATTCTATTAGACCAGTAATCATAAGCTTACACTAATGATGCTGCTTAAATTCTTAGCGTAACACGAGTGTCACAACAACATCTCCCAAACAATGAAATTACGCGAGCATGCGTGTCAGGTGGTTTGATATTTATATGACATTAATTACAGGTTGCTTTATTGTGGGGTTATAGAAAACCCCTCGCCACTCGTGCACTTGGTCAGATTTCCCTATTTTGGTTTAGCTTTCCAGGAACAGTGTCAATATCTGTCGCACCATCAGCAGAACAATAGCTGAATTAAACAGAAAAATAGGAGCACCGGGAAAAAAGCAATTAATCTTCCGTCCATGAAAGCATCGATCTCATATATTATTTAAAACGCTGTATGTATTATCCGCCATTGTTGTATAGAGCAACAGAATTAGAGTCAATACTTGTATATGACGTTAGTGGCTGAAATTCGATAATAATGTCTTGCGCAACAAAATCGAATTTAGGTTTTTAAGCTCCTTGAAATAGGTGTCAGCTTCACTTCAATACATAAGTTTAATAAATTGATCAAGTTCCAAAATTGCCCATTCATTAAGCAAGCAATATCTGGGTTTTTTTTGTTGATAGTTCGCACGCTTACCAAAATGGCTGCCCAATTGCTTTCAACAACGTGCACGGTCCCTTGACATCAAACATGCATAATAGATAGCTTTAAGCCACGAAATTGGGAAACAAGGGACCGATTTTCAGAGAATGCTCAACTCCTGCGAAGCATGTCTCCAAGCGCTGATGCAAATAATTTATTAAGTGACGTCAAAAGCATCTTCACCTATGCAAATTTAACGTCTTCAATCAGTGCGAAACTACAAGGAATGGCACTTTGACAAGTTAATTAGCCACGCATCAATGGCTGTTAGACAACCTTTAAAACCAAAACGATACATCAGGGAAGAAACTTTTCCAAACTTAGGGTCATTTCGATTTGACAATTCCTTGGCGTATTCTTTGCCATGGCTGCACATTGCAAACCACTGGAATCCATATCAGGTCTATTTTAACATTACACAAATTATACACTAGCTTCCTTGGCGATTCCCTGAAGTGAATAATTTATAAATAAACCAACTTTGCGGAACCTGTGGCAGATCAAAATACATCCACAGTAAAGTTAGGGGTGATCCATAAATGTCACACTTTTTTTGCCTCTTTTTAAACACCCCCCCCCCACCCCTTAGT
>JAQGBW010001717.1:0-23767 GCA_034698625.1 Julus scanicus | reverse complement strand
ATTTTAAATTGACGTGCTGAATTAAACACAATTAATCAATGTGGTGTTCTTTTTCTTGTAAAATTTATCTTAATTTCGCGTGGACCACTGTACTCCATGCCCCGCTATAGGGCACAGTGGAACAGTCTGTGCCCCGCTAAAGGGCACAGTGGGACAGTCTGCGCAACCAACTTCAATCTTTTATAGCAAAAAAACTAGTAGGTGTAAAACGATGACAAAATGTATACATATCCTGAAGGCTTTTATATTACTTTGTTATTCTTTTACAATGCTTCTTGTTAAATATTTTTCCCAAAAAAAAAAAAAAAAAAAAAAAATGAATTCTAAAAAGTGTACCCACTGCATCCCGGTCTCCCCTTCTTCTATACTACCTAGATATGTTTCGGGAAAGTTGGCCGTATAGCTCAAAAGCCATATAACGAATCACTTGTTAGCCAAATCCGACCTGTCTGTGCAAATTATGGTAACTTATCACATTTTTTTACCACTTTCTTTAATTACAGCACTTTTTTTGGCCGTATAACGAAGAATTGTGGGCCGTAAATCGAAAAAGTGCCATAAATAAAAAAGGCCGTAACCCATTAGAAATGTTTTAGGTGCTAGGACCCAAAACCTAGGTTCTATGTTAGGTAGGCTAGGCAAAAAATGATCACCCATTTATACACATTATAACAATGAGTAGGCCAAGTGGACCCAAAACCATGATTTAGCCCTCAAGACCTAAAATGTTTACCGAACTGTGCCCTAGTTTAGTGTAAAACTGAATTATTTCTCTGCAAATACAAAATTCCTATAACTGTCCAATATATACTCAAGTGTGCCGTGATACAAAATTGTATCATCAAAAGTGCAGCTGTTTGAAAACGTGAGAGAACCTATGCCCTAGGGCTCCATTATAAACTCTAAAAATTAATAAGTTAGATGTAGAATGCTGAATTTCTTCAAGGTTGCTTAATAGTTTTTTATAATTACGAGTATTTTGATGATACTATACAACAAAACCATATGGTGTAAAATACTGAGTAATTGCAACTCTTGCAATTTTCAGCTCGAAGCAAAATATATGAACAACACGCTGAAGATTTTAGTTTTCAGTAGAAAGATCGTGCCGGATTTGGCCTGAAAAAACTCGAATTTATGATGATTCGAAAACACCAAATAGTCACTTTCCTCAAGTTATTGCACATGATATATAGCCTCAGGAAATTTTACTTTTTATGTTTTATATACACCTTTCTATGAAACACTCTTTAAAATGACATCCCTTAAGGAAAAAGTGATAATAAAACACTAAAACTGATGGTCTTTTGAAAATTTGTTGGTCGCAAACTCCAAAAATTCGTCATCAATTCATCACAAACTGTAAACACGGTTGTCAGTTAGATTTCCCAGAAAAATTTGTTATTTCCTGCTAATTTACTGATCACAAACTGATAAAAACTATAACATTATCAACAAACTGATAGGGCTACAAGTTTATTATCACTTTTTTTCAGTAAGAGTTAGTACTTGCAAAAAATAATATTCATGCACAAAACAATGATTTGCTTTTAGTGCAAGTTTTCTGAATTCCATAACTAAACATTTACAAAACTAAAAGAAAATATTTGCTATTTAATCAGCCGTACACCAACATCATAAATTGTTCAACCACGTTTCAATTGTTTTAATGACAATTCAATAAGCAATTAAATTTACATACTACTGTTCTTAATTTTATATAAAACATTTCCAAGCTCAATGATGCCAATTGAAGTGACTTTATACCACTTTGTTGGTTATGGTGCCGATGCCATCAATTTCGCACTCCACGATATCGCCTCTCTGAAGTAAGAAACAATTTCATTGGCGCTGATAAATGGCAACATCTCCTGATATCCAAATTTATTTCAGTTTTATTTATTCTCCAGCCTCGTTCAGGTTTCCATATACACCCATTCCTCCCTTTACGGCCAAGATTCGACAAGATAACGAATCAATCATCGACCGTATAACTAAACATTGTGGGCAGTAATCGAAAAAGCGCCATAATTATAAAAGGCCGTATAGCGAGGTATAGGTGTATTAAAACTTATAAAAAAAAAATTTAACTTGCAAATCTTCAAATCCCCATTTGAAAAGAATTGAAATCTTATTAAGAAATTTGGATTCATGGAGCACCCTAACTTTACAAGTTTACCATAAATTTCCACCTCTCAATTCTTTGAATTATTATATTTATCCATCCCCTTCCTATGCCTAAAAATATATTTTACGTGATTAATGATTTCTACTTATTCCTGCTGTCATTTTTTCACAAGTTCTCTTTTTTGTGAAACTTTTTGAAACATTGTGTGGGTGGCTAAGTTTCTATTTTTGGCTGTTATTTGGTAAAGTCAAGTCCAGTGGCTGGGTGGGACAAATTCAAGCATATTTCAAGGATTCCAAGGCTCATTCCTTATTTATTCACGGATCCCTTGCATGACTAATTGCTACAGGATTTGTTAAATGAGTCATACATTTTTCTAAAGATTTTTTTATCCAGCCATTTTCCCGAATAACTTTAATTACCCGAAGTGGACAGAAAATTCCAGTATAAACTGGCGCTTTAAACGAATTTCAAGCATAATTCCCAACTGTTTCGAGAGTGATAAAAAGTCAAGCACATTTCCCGATGGAAATAACTAGTGAAAATAAATATTCCAGAAGCAAGAAAAATCAGTGTTTATAGAGAAATTAATTGTGTGGACAGTTTTCATTCCTTTGCTCAGAACAAGTCTTTGCAAAATTTAACAAACAGTGTGGCCTATCCAAATATCCCTTAATTCAAACTCCAACGTTTTCATAGATTTTTCATCAACCTTCACAAAAACAGTATGTATTTTTTTTAAAAATTTCAAGATTTCTGAATTCTCGAAAAGCCTAAAATAATTTTTTTTCCTATCTAAAAAACATGATTTTTCATAAATGTCCTGTAACTTAATAAAATACAATTTTTGGACACGTACCTTAAGGTATTCGGGTGGTTTCCGAAAGCAGCCTACTCCAGGTGGCGTGCCTGTTAGGATGACATCGCCAGGTAGCAATGTGGCAAACCTAAAAAACGTTTAACATAATTAAGCGGACATTTACATGAATGTTTATGTAAGAATTCTGAGGTTGGCAGCAGACTTGCTTACCGAGATACAAAAGTAACCAAAGCATCAATTTTGTGAATTAATTCCTTGGTGGAGCCATCTTGTTTGGTGACCCCGTTGACCCGGCACCGGATACCAAGGTTGAGAGGATCTGAAAGATTCCAGTATTCTGTTAGTTCTGATAGAAGCAAACCCTTTCCTTAAAGCCATTTTATAAAAATTTTCCAGCAAATATTTTTAAGGTACTCTAAATCTAACAACTCCTTTATCACTCATTGGTCTACTGAAATGTGGGTAACGCGTGGAAGAAACCACAAATATGCAAACCTCCTAATTCATCTGCTGTGACAATCGATGGTCCCAAAGGGCAAAAAGTGTCCATCGTCTTGCCCAAAAGCCATTGCCCGCCATTTTTTTGCAACTGCCAGTCCCTGGCGCTGACATCATGGGCCACTGTGTAACCAAAAACGTGCTGCAGGGCATTATCGATCTGAAACCAAAGTAAATATTTTATCAATGAATAGTCTTGTAATTAAGCAATTAACCATAATCGCAATTTGGTGCAACATTACCGGAATGTTCTTGCCTGCCTTCCCAATGACTATGGCCAATTCAACCTCCCAATCTAGTTCCTGAAAAAGCAGTCGGAAACTGAATGTCACATTGATGGCTAGGATGTATATATATATATATATATATATATATGAAAACAGTGGTCAAATAGTGACAGGGAAACAACTGGATTTTGTCAATATTGTCTGGAACAATATTAATATCTTCTCTGATAACTTCTCGGAAAGTACGTGATAAGTTCTTAATTTAGAGAAAATATTGTGACATACATAGCTATGATAATATGGCAAATATTACAAAATAGGGCACCTTCGTTTCATTTGGATACTGAATGTCTCCATAAGGACCAGTAATCGAACTTGGAAATTTATTGAAAATGATGGGCTCTATAGGCAATGGCGCTCCCTGTTCTTCACAGTGATCTTTGTAGTTCAGGCCAATGCATATCACTTTGTCAGGCCGAGTGACCGGGGGTAGGAAAGTCACTTGGCCCCTTGGTATCGTGGCTTGCTCATTTTTTAGAAATCTGGAAACATAAATAGCAAAAATGGGGTTCAGTAATTAAGTATGCAGATGTAACAATCAATAGACCTGCATGATAACCACCACTTTAAATGGTCGACAGTTTGTAGAGGAACCATCCTAGTGTTTTACTATCATTAATCTTTGACATACATGACAACAAACTTGACAAGTTTAGAATCACTATTTCAATCTGTTTATTATTTGAAAATTAGAATGAAAAAATATCCACTAATTTGGGAAGAAGTCTTGACTATATATAACTACCACAACCACTTAAAATAAATTTAGAAATATTTGTACCGAGCAACTTCTTCTTTGGCAACGAGTCCGGCCTTTAAAAAATCTTCAGTGCATTTATAGGCGATCCCACCGCTTACGTTTAGGTCGATAACATCACCATTTACCTTGGTTTCGACGCCTAATTTCTGCGTTCCTTGGTACAAAAACTGCACGAGCCTCATCTTGGACGCAAGAGAACGAGTAACTTTCTGCATAGAATTGTGCTTTTCACCTTCCTCTTGAACTTTATTCCTTCAAACACAGCGAAGGCCATCTGCGCAGAAACAGAAACAGAAACAAACACAGAAGCCCGTCAAAATTTTACGTAGTTCAGGGTTGTATCAATGTTGCCAGATGGCGGCAAAATATCTTGTCGAAGTACTTGAATAGTTAGCATTATGTTGGAATTGTGATTAAATGAAGATAATTTTAAATTATATTAACTAGCTAAAAGTATACTAAAGATATATTACCATATTTTAAGATGCCACTGCATTTTGTACTGCTGTCCGGAAATTTTAAAAAAAGTACATGTTGCAAATTAAATTAAATGCAATGTATTTTGCTATCTTCCATTGTGAATTAGGTGTTACTTTACCTGTTACAAAATATTTTTGAAATATCCACGCATAAAATTTGATGAAAACGGGAAAGTGACTAATACCAGGTTTAAAATTTCGCGGCACTGAAGATTTGTAAATTTCCCTATATCTGGCCTCCTTGTCAATTGCGATTAGGCGCCACCTACCATGACTTCAATAAACTAATTTTGACAAACTGTCTCTAGCAAGTGTGTTTATCTAATTCTACATATGTTTCAAGTAAAATATTTAAACTTTGATATATTGATAATTGCCTAAAACTAGCCATCTAAACATCAGTTCCAAATGTATACAACATTAACTAAAATGTACATTTTAAAAGCTTAAGTTAGATTACCATTCCCATAGAGCTATCCTCCGCCAGTTTCATGACTAGGCTGCCATGTTTCTATTTAGAATTCGTACTCTGGCTTCCCTTCATACAGAACGAGAAAATCTTTCGCCTTTTACTAAAGATTTCCGTGGAGGGGAGCAACTCAATGAGTCTATAGACTAATTTTTGGAGTCCTGCTTTCGAGTGGGACAACTAAACAATGAAATTTCAGAACTTTTCTTTCTCGAGCCATGTCATTCAATTTGCATGGATAATCAGTTTTCTGATTAATACAGAAACTTTGAATATTCTTGAATACATGTATTTTGCATCGTGCTTCACTGACTTTTACCGATGAACCCATCTATTTAAACCCACAAATAAATTGAGTTGGCAAGTTTTAAATGAAATTAATTTTTCTACAGTATCATCAAGTGTTTACGAATAATTAAAACTAACTTCTGAAAAATACTTTACCAAATACAGGTACATTTTATTTCAAATATGCTAGATTAATCAGTAAAATCCAAAGATGTATTTCTATTAATTAAAATTTGTACTTTTCTGAAAAAAACGTACACAAAAGCTCATAAATTTGACATAAAAATACATTTTACCAGTAAGGAACATCGCCATGTATATAATACTTTCCTTGCATGGATATTTTATGTCTTAGACATAATAATAAAATTATAATGAGGCTTAATTGTTTACTCATTAATACTGAAGTCTAACTGCAATATGCTGCAATAAAATTCGAATGTATTTTTTTTCTAGATATTTCCAAAACGAATTAACCCTTTACTATTTCCCTAAAAACATTACTATTTAAAAAGAATTTTTTTTTTTTTTAAAAATGCATGATTATTTCATAATTACGAGCATTTCTGATGAAATCCAAACCAGCTATAGGTACATACAATGCATATTTGGAAGGCAAAAATCTTCAAAGATATCCTGATTGCAATACATGATACACTAGCAGCATTATCATTACTCTGCAAACCTGGGAGCTTATACTGATATAGGTTCCGTCTCCTGAATGAGCCACTTTAAGGCACCTTCTCGCCCTTGTTCCTTCAGCAGTTTACCTACAGTTTCGCGGGTCTTCTGGTGGTAATCGTTCAGCCACTGCAACTGAAGGTGACAAGTGAAAATCAGTAAGGTGAAAAACTGGTACGAGATGTGTCGAGACAAGTGATTACTCGATCTTACCTCCTTCGCAGTGAGCAGATCCGTCTGAATAAGCTTGCGTTGAATGGGCACTAAAGTTAGTGGCTCGAAGGTGAGGAAAGATCTCGCTGGCATGGAGAACTGAAAGCAAATTTTAAACACAAATCATACATCTGAAAACAAGGAATGTGAATCTAGAAATTCCGTTTGTTGGTTATAAAAAAAGCCTCGTGACCTAACAACATGCTGGATCATAGAGACCTTTTATTTAAACCGAAATTTGTATATATTTAGATAAAAATACAGAGTTTAAAACAGAATTTAGAAACTAGCTAAAATTAGCTATTATAATTTTTTCCCATTAATGTTATCTTGTTATACAGCATCAAGTAAGTAAAGTAACTGTCAAGTTTGGAATACTAAGAGCGAGTCCGAGCAAAGGGCCTTTTATCAGGTTTTCCTTGCCATGTAATCCAAATTTGGTGGCGGGAACAATAAAACGGGACTGTTGAGAAGGACAAGTATATCATTCTAACCATGCACTTGACAGATTTTCAAGCCCTATCAGATCCATGCTACATGTACTTCTTCCTATACACAATTATCCGTTGGAACTCTGTCCCAAATAATAGTCCTAAAGTGACGCAGACTGACTTTGAAACTCATCTATAAATACTGTACTTTGTATTTCATAATGCATTGCAATAATGCGCTTATTCATGCATCCTGGATATTTTGACCCTCTACCATATGGCATTTTGTTGCCGACAGTAGGGTCCTACAAATTTAAAATTTTCAGAACAGCAATTAAAAACAAATTCTGAATAATACATAAATTCTATCCCAAGTTGCAATAAGAAACAAATGCCTAACACACTAGTTTTTTCTAACCTAATGATATCAGCAAAAAAACCTACCTTTGTTTTAGCTTGTTTAACCATAATCACGTTTTCCACTCTGCAGCCAAATTTTCCACTCTCATAATATCCAGGCTCTAAAACCAAATATAACACAATGAATGTTTAGTGTTGACAATTTTAAATTTAAAACAGAATTCCAAAGATGATACTAATGCTCACCATCTGTTAAAATCATATTTTCCTGAATACCAGGGTCGTCGGCCAGTACACGCTGCCCGATACCCATTGGTCCTAATGTGAAAAAAACATTTTCCTTTGAGATTTACTTCACTTTGTATGAGATTAGACGATGGAGTAGACTGGCAAAAGGTCAGATTTATTAAATATTTAATTTAACGATGATGTCCAAGTCGCCACTGACGCGTGGGGAATCTCCTGAAAATGGGTATGGTCCCCTGCCATTTGATTGCTGGATGCAAAACTTGGAAAAACTTACCCTCGTGAACGTTAAGGTAAGCACCAACCCCATGCCCTGTTCCATGAAGGTAGTCCAAACCCACCTCCCAAAGGGCCAAGCGAGCCACTGTATCTAACATCTGGCCTATTGATAAATAAAGTCATACAAGTTAATAATTTTAGGGAAAATAATTTTAAATTAAAAATTAGCAGGACTCTTTAGCATTGGAATATCAAAATTTTTTTCCGTATTAATTTTTGAAAAGTAAACAAAAACTCTTAGGTATTGCTTACCTTTTATGAGTCTTGGGAATATCAAACTTGACAATGCGATGTGGCCCTTCAGGACTCGTGTGAAACATTCTTTCTCATACTCTGTAGGAATTCCAAAGTGAAGGGTGCGGGTGACATCTGTGGTTCCATCCCTGTTGTAGAATTAATAACAAGTTACAAAAAACGTTCACATTTAAAATGTATGTCGAATACTCCTGACTTCTAACTTCCTTACAAGTACTGTCCTCCAGAGTCGCACAGGTACATTTCGTCGACAGTAACGGGACGATCCGTTGCTTCCGATGGCGAGTAATGAATTACTGCCCCGTGGAATCCCGAACTGGAAATGGCTCCGAAGCTTTCACCAACATAATCTGCTTGCTGGCTAAAAACAGAATAAAATTCTACACCTTGGATTTGCTTAAAAATATCACACATGAAGCCACCGGAGTTCTGAAGAACACCTTTTGTGAAACGATGACTCCGCTTCAATATTTTCTGTGCGTTTCTGGTCTTACCTTCGGAACTCTTGCAATTTTTTGGCACCTGATACTTCTGTAACTGTGTTTTTAGGCACTTCAGTTTCTAACCAGGCATAATATTCGCAAAGTGCTGCAGCATCACGAATCTAAGTAATGAAAAACCAAACGGAATGAAACAAATCTCTTTTCGCACAACTCCTATTGTAATCTTTGAAATACAACCACCTTTGAGCATTTGTTATATTTTAACATATTATAAAAATATTTTTCATAAATGAACTAGAAACTTTCCAGAAAAAAAATCTGGTGGTTTTGCAACTGGAGCCACATTTTATAAGATTATGTTAGATAAAGGTGTAATTAATTAATAGGGAAAAAAACATAGCTACTTACGCTGCAGTTTTGCATTCCCTGGATTTCAGTTGGATTTTTGATAGCCTTTAACAACTGGATAGGACTAGATTCCGCCACACAACGAGACTATACAACAAAGTTTAGCATGATTAATGACATAAATGTATGTTTTGTCAAACATGTTGCCAAAATTCCAGGCTCACCACAGGGATCATACTGATTAGTGCATAACTAGACTTCAAGCTAATCTAAAAAAATAACAAATTAATTATAGTTAAAACCATAAACGTTAAAGCATTTTGTACAATTCTGTACATAAAAAAGCATGCCTTATGTTAACAATAACATTCAACTAACCCAAACTTTGTTAGAATCAGTGTTCACGAGCGATACCAAGATGTCTTTGACTTTGTCATAAGGATGGTATGTAACAGTCGGGGAATTCTCGAGTGGGCCAAGGTGCTTCTTGACCTCATCAGTCACCTTTGTTGGGTCCATGAACAAACTACAAAATGTCAAGGAATACATTATGTGAATTAATGCAAAACAAATGCACAACTGAAAAAGACACTCCAAACGAAAAACCGAATACTTACTGGATATCCGATACGGTGATGATGACATAGGTAAAGAATACAGGATTGTACAAAATGTCTGACCCTCTCAGGTTGAGCAGCCCTTTAAAACAAAAACCAAGCTTATTTAAATTTAAACCCTTGGTAGCACAGTTGTTCAGCAACACAGGTGGATAAATCATTGAACATTATATGCACACACACACAACTTAAAAATTTAGTCACAAATTCTCAATTTCCTCTAAAAATCCCCCACATTACTCATCATTGTATAAATCACTCAATTGAATAACCATACATCGCTTTACGGTCTAGATACGTTCCGGATATGTAGGCCATAAAGCACAAAGCCGTATAACGAATACATTCTTTCTGCATTGCGATTTTTATTTTTGTCCCTTCTTAAACAAAGTGAAATCCAAAGTTGTTTTATGGTTAGCCAAATCCGACCTTGTGTTGTGCAAATTGGGGTAATTTATCACATTTTTTTAATTACATCATTTTTTTGGCCATTATAACAATGCATTGTGGGCTGTAAATCGAAAAAGTGCCATAATTAAAAAAAGTCGTTACAGCGAAAGGCCATATAAAGAGCGGCCGTATAGCGAGGTATAGGTGTATTTCTTAAAATTTGCCCAATATTACGTGTTATACTCGAACTTTGATTATTCTTCCAAAATCTTCCTATTTTGCCTACTTTCCCCACCTTTCAAATATAAAAAATAGAATCCACTTACATGCGATTTCATCCAAGGCTGTGATGACAAGAACAGCAGATCCTTTTTCAATCATTTTTCCACGTACCTCTTGTATTTTTTCTTGCCAACTTCTTCCTGAGAATGATTTTTTTTTTTTAAATAAATATATGAATCCTGGATACAAATTCCCAATTCCCGAAAGAACAGTACCTGTGTACTTCAGCGCCAATGGAATGACAGGATTATTGGTTCGGGGCGGTCGATCAACCCACACCAAATCCACCAAATTCTGATGTACCTGAACCAAACTGATTCCATTGCATTCCAACTTGGTTAACAAGGGTGACCATGTTTCTAGAAAGGTTAAACATCATTCCACTGATTTAATCAACTTTAAAAACAAAAATTATAAATAATGATTTCTGCAGACTAATTCACATTCATAATAAAAAAATTATTATTAAAAATGCGTTTTTATTTAATTAAATGCAGTATAATTAACCCAGATAATAAGTCGCAGTTTTGAACCCCTTCCCAATGGGCATTGTTCTCAATAGGATGGTGTTGTTACATTGGTGCAAAGTACTAATAAAGTTACTGGTTTAATAACTTTTTTTTTAAAATAACAATACTGGCATTTACCACAAAACAAAGATGGTTTAGTATTATAAAGTATTAATTCTTCTTAACAACATCAAGCACTTGGAAAAGATTTAAAATACTAAAGGCTGGATAACCAATGTCGAAAAGTTCAAAAATTACCTCCGGAGATCAAAAACGGATCCACACCAACTATACTTCCAGTGGGTAACGTTGAACATAACCATTCCCCTTGGGATGGTGAACTAGGGAGACCTAAGGGAAAATAAACAAACACGTAGCAGAAAGACAGCGAAAAAAGTTTAGTTAGTCTTGCTGATGTCAGCTGAGAACAGATATACACCCATACCTCGCTTTACGGCCTAGATATGTTCCGGAAAAGTTGGCCGTAAAGCGAAAAACCGTATAAAGAATCAATTTAAAAAAAAAACATAATTAAAAAGGCCGTAATAGCGAGGTATTGGTGTACGGTATATTTAGCTATATGAACGTGATTCTCTTAACACAAGATTATATCCCTAAGTCAAGGAAGTGAAGTCCTAAACAATATCAGTCAAGCTTACCATCTTTAATCAGATCCCAATTGGAATCCAATTGTTGTTCGGCTTGTAGATAATACCGACCATCTGTCCACAAAGCAGCTTTTGTATCAGTAACTATTGCGGTACCTTTGAAAAAGAAAGTAAAACCGTTAATTGTACATTACAGTACACACTATTGGTGAATTGCAATTGCTTTTGATTAATGGCAAATTAAAAGCAAATTTTATCAAACGAACAATGGAAGTGTTAACAAATACTAAATTTAGCTGTAATCACCAATTAATTACATGCCATTGAATAAAGGAAGTTGAATCGTGTACCATAACAATAATATTTAATTTATTATTATTATTAAAATTCGCTTAGCCAAGAACTTATATTCTGTAAAATTTCAATGGCACATTTGGCTCATTTTTATAATAAATAACAAAATTCGTTTGTCAAACAAATTAGGCCACACGATTAAAAATTTTTTTCAGAAATACTCATAATTCTTTACAAAAAAAAGTAATTATTTTTAGGGGGTTGGTCATTATGAGTATAGATGAACGAGGAAATAAGAATGTCACAATTAACTTCAAGTTGTGAGCCAAAAAAAACAAACCGAAAAAAAAAAAAAAAAAACTAGAAAGATTCATCTTAGATCCAAGCTAGCAAGATGTTCTCAAGCTTGCTTGTCCTGACTATAACTGTTCAATACTTGCTTTGGTGACCTGTTACTTTTCTACTAGCTTGCACAGACATGTTGTGTATATTTCTTCCATTTTTAGAACACAGAGATTGTTTCCCTTTAAAGGAAGGATTACCTGCACTACCGTCGAAGCCAGAAATGAATGCTCTTCTTTCATCACAGTCCGTAATGTATTCGCTCTTAAAAAAGAGAAACAAACCGAAGACCAGGTTAGAATTTGATAATCGGACTTGCAGGCTAAACTTAGGTCGCCTATTTTCAGTTTCGAAGACCTGGTTGCAGTCTCGTCAAATTTTATGACCGTTCTTCAAATAGCCTGCAATGCTCTTGCTAGGGTTTCAAATGTTGCAGATACATACACTTTGTTTGCTAACACCAGAACAAAATCTGGTTAGTATCAGGCATCCTGTAAATTAGTGTTATCATTAAAATCTGCAAAAAAGGACTAAATAAAAAAACTTCAGGAGAATTTGGTAACAGTTAAAACTAATTTTCGGATATCGTATTTGCAAAATTTTACAAGAAAGACATTTATGCACTAACACCTCTACAATTAAAATAAAGCAGACTATAACTATACTTGCAGTCAATAACTATATTTAAGCTATTTGTAGGATTTTCAAGTCCATTTGAACTTTGTGAGAAAATTTGGGACAAATAAAGTGTTTTTAAAATGCATGACATTCTTCCAACATAATATAAAACAAAAATATCACAACTTAATAAACTTGCAAACAATTTGTCAAAGCTGTCAAAAATTTGATAAAAATTGCTAAGTCAGTCAATGCCTTCCTTAAAGCAATTCGGTGCTCACAATTATCATGGATTTCGTTTTCGTTTAATTTTGAGCACCAATGCATATTTCCATTAAAATAATTTTTTAAAACCTCCTTAATTTACAAAATATTCAAGTCGGTGCTAAATTTTTTTTATAGCAGCACTAAATCTCAAGTGAACGAGATAAGGAAACTAAAATCTGGCAGGAATGCAGAGTCGAGTCAATTTAATTCATGTTCTTTAAGTGCCAAACTACTTCTACAAGTGCAAATAAAACTGTTCAAACAAAGTTTTAAAACAAGCTGATGCCAACAAATTGTCAGGATTAGTACACAGTTCACAACAAACAGGATTCTCCTCAGAAATTGTTTACATGCGAGCAGGAGTTTCTTTTTAAACATTACATTAAAGACAGATAGTTCATTAGGTTAATATTCATTATTATTCATTAGTTAAAAATCATCGTGCTCATGACCAATGGCCTACATTTTCTGCCTCAGCATACAACAAAAGTGAATCATATCAACAGTAGTGAATTAATGTTATATATGTGTAAAATAAATAAAAGGTACATTGCAGAGTCATAGGCCATGCATCTATATACCGATATAATGAGATATAACTGAAATAAACTTAGAATTCGATAAAAATCATGCTCCACAAAGAAATGATAGACGATTAACTGAAAGAATTTAACTGTGACATGAAAAGTGGACGTTAATCCCACCTCTGACCTAAGTGAAACTTGTTAAACAATTGGATATGCCTTTAACCGTAAATCAAACTAATAATGGCAAACTAAAAGGAGCGACCAGACAACAGATACAAAACCAGACCGTAAAATTTCAAAATATCAGAAATATAGTTTAGGTTAGTATTGGTAGGTCTGAGATCGTTCACAGTTTGGTCCCTTTACGTACGTATTTGTCTTAGAACACGAAAAATGTACAAATAATTTGTCAACGGACAAATACTTGACGTAATATAAAAAAAAAGTTCTAAATCTCCGGTACGTTGAAAAACCTAAACAGGGTTCCACTGAATATATTTTTTATGATATAAAACTAATAACCAAATCCAAAAATAACATAATCCAAAAATCTAATTCCTGTACAGCATTAAAGGCTCATGAAAGCTGCGAACAAAATAAAATTGACACTTTCATACAGATTCGCTCTCTTTTCAACTGCCAACTTATGCCAATACTTACAAAATATCATCATCCAAAATTGGGCATGGGTGCATCTATTTTGTTTAAAATGGGATACTACAACTCTCTAGAAACATAGTTGATTAGTGGGTTATTGGCTTACCAGATGAGCATCTCCAGATGGAATAATGTAGGCACTTAGGGGCTTTTCCACATATTTTGTGTCCCGCATCAAGGACCTCAGCTTCTCCAGATGAGCGGTTGTATTTACCCTTGGAAACATTTTGGCAGCGGTTGAATGGGCTGCCAGCAACCTAAAACGTTAATGTAATGCTTAGGATGATATTGGCACCTTAAGTAACCAAACTGCCTAACATAAGCCAGCAGCATGTCTTCAATCATCAAGTATGTCAGCAATGCACTTCAATTTTTTTTGGAATGCAAAAAACTAATTCTGAGAAGATATAAAATTTCCATCAAGTTGCACTACTTCAGGCCAAGTAAAGATTGTCATATGTCATAAATGAACTAGAATTTTAAAGATTTCAATCCATCATATGAGCATAAAGCTAAAACGTTATGACCTTAATATTCTGATAACAATTCATTTTAAAAAGGAATGGTCCAACGGTATACAGATTGGAGATGTATTTTCAAATAGAAAATATTGCACTTGAGGCAGCTAACACGCTTATATTGATAAATTATTATTTAAAATATATCATTATTATTTGTACTATTAGGTGAAGGGTAGATATACTCATTCTCTAATTTTCATATACAATGGCTTTAATGTAACCATTGGATCTGTAAAATTTGTATCCCAAAGATTATCATTGTGAACTCAAACAAAATCAGTGAGAACTGTATTGGACGACAACACAAAAATACATTTCTTTGCTTCGAATATTGGTTATTAATAAATTTTGCTCTCTCCATGCAATGTACGTGACATATACGTAGCAACTCTACATAATTAAGTCCGATGGAATATGCATGGATCCCATGCAATGGACTTTTAACTGAAATTTTGCAGAATAATTAACTCATGCATGCAAAGGCAATCTCATGGATTCCATACAAGAATCAAGCAAGATGTCATTAGAAAGTGTAGGGACTATATTATAACTAGGCTACTAAAAGATTTCACAGAATATCAAGAAGTATCTGAGGATATATCATCCCTCGAATTTCGAGATGATAGAATTATTGTACTATAGCTTCCAGGGATGACTGAACTGTGAGGAATTAAGTTAATTGGAGGAGGTGATCAACGAATCCTTGGAATCCATGGTGAGACCTATGATAGAATCTAGCTCAGATGCAATGGGAATTCCAAGTTGGTTCAATTCGTTAGGGGCGAATTTATGGAGGTGATTTGGTGAGATTAGGCTATCATGTTAGATCAGTTAAAATGTGTTGGAAAAATGTTACAGAATAAAAAAGCACCATACAGACATATCGATAAGAAAATCATCTCGGCGGTTATAAATGCAATACCTTTATGCGTCCTCATTCCATTTTTTTCAAAGTTTACATCTATAATTACAAACCGGTTTCATCACTTACCCCTTTGCAAATTTCACAACAAAACCAGCACGTCTAAAAATCACGCCCATCAACTTTGGAATGGTGTCTTTTTTGCGGAATACAGAAGCCTGTTGATCTCTCATCCTCCATGTTGCAAGTCCTGCTTGATCTTGTTTGTTATTATCTAGTCACATTTTCAACTCTTTATCGCTTAAAAAGGTGTTTTTAATTTCAATTTTTTTAAGTGTTAAAGGTAAAATGGTGCAAATTTCACATATTCATCTGCTAAAAAAGCACACGAAAATAAATTGATTCAATTTCAATGTTCGTGGACGGACAATCAAAGTCATTTTGCCTTCCAAAATGGCCGCATTCGCTTTTCCTTGCCGCAGATGGCGCCACAAATAGATTCGAAAGATTAGATAAGCGGAGCAGTGAGCGGAGAAGCCTGGAAACCTTTATGGAGTCAGCTTTAAATCAGGTATGTTTACCCAATTTTGCTAGTTTACCAAACGCTGACTGCGAATTTCCGTGTCTCATATCAGTAACGTTGTTTTCCAAGTACTAAAGACCTACGAGCTTACTATTTCTGCTATATATTCGGGGAAAAATATGGAGACTCGTAGTGAACACGCGCACTATGTTGTTCCCTTTGCGTTGTGTACGTGTATTGTTAATGCTGTTTGTTTCCAATTTTTGATAAAATAGAAGAGAATTAAATCCCACTTTTGTGCATTGAATATAAATTATACCCTCGGGACAATTATAATCAACAGATGGTGCTAATATCCAACAGATAAACTACAGTATTTTTAAGCCAATTTTACCATACTATAGGTTGGTTGGGGTTCAATTCCCATACTATAGCTGCACTTCCGTATTTCTCACAATAAACAGACTGCCACAATTTTGTAAAGGTTTACTTTCACTATATGTCCTCATTCCTGTACTAAGCACAATCTATAAGGCTCAGGAAACATTGTAAGTAGCCAACATTCAAATAAGTGCATAGTTCCAGAACTAAAATTAAATAATATCCCAAAAATTAATTTTGGCCATGTGACGGTCGGCGGGTGAGCATCGCCGTCACTTTGAGCGAGTTCAGTATCGGGAGAGATTTCTATCAAAACTGTTACTTTAATCATGGTAGGACACGAGTACAGACTGAGAACTAATATTATACCCTATTGGAGTATATTGAGTGGAAAGTATAAGGTCACGACTTCAAACAGATTCGAGTTGAACAGTCCGCCATGGGGTCCTCCACCGAGAGAAGTGTGTCTCGAGGTGAGAGAACTAGCCCTTATATACACTAGCATCTGCCACCATCCACATTCTAGTTTCGCAACTGGCCGTGGAAACATTCCTCAGCGAAGAATGTATCGCATTCTTAATAACAAAAGCATGAGGGTCACAACCATATGGGAAGAGTGGACTTGAAATTGTTTAAATAGCAATTATAGCTGCTCATTATTTTTTGTGCAGGCTTGGGAACTTCTGATAATGCCTTGTCAGATATTCCGTTATTGTACCCATGGCGACGAATGACCAAAGCAAAAGCAGTTCACACTAATAGACAAATGCCGAGTTACGCAGAACTATTTACTAATACTAGATTTCATTTTCTGCCGTTTTGCACTGACAGGCTCATCAGCTCGAACGGAAAGCGGACATCCACCTCCGGAATCTGAGGTTTGATGAAGCGATTGAGTGCCACCAAAGAACAGCTGGTAAAATCACTAAGATTAATTATAACCTTCCAAACTTGACCGTAATAATCACAATTTCTGCTTATAGAACTTCTTACAGATGCCATGCAGTTGACAACTGCTGCAAGAGCACTTGAATCTTTGCAGTTGCAGCATGATTATAATATCCGACGACAAGCAGTCATACGGCAAGTATTTCTTCTGTAGTTATCGTAGGTAAACGGAGAAATAAATCTGCTAAAAAGGTTTAAATTTAATCTCCACAAAAAGTATGACGATTAATGCTTACAAATTTCACAAATTAATCATGAAACATACCATTTTTCCTCTATTCAGTTATAAGCAAATCCTACTTAAGAAGATGCATGCCATGAACAAGCAGATGGTCAAGATTGCGATGAGCGATTCCAACGACAGGGTGGGCCCCACAAACCTCCGGGTCAACGACATTCAGAACGCTATTTACAGGAACATTGAGGAAAACGACTCGTTGCTCAAGGGTCTCATCACAGGCAACCTGCCTCCGGACAATCCTGTTGTCACTGCAAGTAAAACGCCAAAAGATGACAAGATGATTATCGAGGAGCTACAGATAAATAACGATGCACTGCGCCACTTGGTGGATAGTCTAATCACACAACTGGAAGCAAGTCATAAGGATAACAAACATCTGAGGAGTGAAGTCTGCCAACTGAAAAGCCAAGTGCAGCAGTATGAAACGGAACGCAGAAAACTAAAAGTCATCACTGATTCGTGTTCCCCCTACGTACTCTCACCAAGCAGTGAACTTAGCCCTGTGATGCTAGACAGCCTGCCCGCTCTTGCCCCGCTCGAGTTGCCCAGCTTCGATTTCACGACTTTCACCTCTACTTCAGAGTTATCCAGTGCTAACCACGATAAACAGTCTTTTTGATGGAGGCTGCAAGTTAAACGTACAAAGAATTTCAACACAGTATTTTAAGCCAATCTTAAATCATGATTTAGATGTGTCAGAAAAGAACACGTTTTGACAAAATCGTGAAAGACTATTTGCACCCTGCTGCATACATGAATGCAGCTCAGGAAGTTGGTTCTTATTGTGTATCGTGAGATTTGTCATGCACTGGATACTATAAAATCATCGGGAGTTTTTATAAAGGATATTTGGTTTGATTAGTTAATTTAATTCGTTAATTTGAAAAAAAAAAAAAAATGACTCAAGTGTAGCCCAATTAAGAGGGTTTTTTTTAAAAAAATGAAAAAAAAACTGTAGTCTTGGTCTTAGACTGATGGTTTTTGAACAATACTTGCAAATGTTGCATAGATAGAGACCACCAAAAATATTTGCATTGCTTGAATCCATAGAAACTATGACAACAACAAAAAAAGAAACAATAACAAATAACACTGGAATAAATTTAATTTTGATTAGCGTAACTAGCAATCAATGCTTAACTAGTTATACCATTCCTGTGGAAATGTTAAGATCCTGAACAGAATTACAGCTGTTCTAAATGTTCACCAATGTTTGTGAATTCTCGTGCAGGCTTATTGACCGAATGATTAGTGACATGTTATTGTGAAAACAGGTTTGCAAGCGGCGCACATTCATCAAATGTAAAAGCTGAATTTCACAGGTGGTTTTCCTTATACACGTTTTTGCAGATTTAAAACTTGTGATCTATTTTGTAAAATCTGAAAAATTTAATTTCCACTATGCAAATTTTTTCATTTATTGAAAAGTAAATAACTACAGGTAAATTAAAACAAAAAAAGATTACATTTGATTTAGCATGTATTCTGCCACATTCAAATCTGAATGTTACTATATGTTACTCTACATGGTGGAAAATAAATTGTGAAGCTATATTTGTTAACATAAAGCAAAGAAAAAAATATATTTTTAATACTGCATGTACTGATGTGCACACTTAATTAAATAATTTGAACTGATAAAACCAATATTTCCAGAATTTACAGCATAGTGCTTATTGGAAACAAAGTTATCACCAGTAAAATTCAGCTTTGGCATTATTCAAATTTTTCAGATCATTCTGCGGGCATGTTCCATTTATGGGACACTACGTTCAACTTTGATGCATGTTTTTCTGAGGGAGGGGAAAACGGCCGAGTGCACTCATGCCTTAAAACGGCACCTCATCGAGTTGTGCAGTAGCCCTGCTATGGATGTCAGGATGTGGTTTGTAGGACGGCCACCGGCATGTGGGGCAGTGATGCCTGTCCCGAAGCAACCATCCCAGGATGCAGTTCTGGTGGTAATTGTGTCCGCATGGCAGTCCGCAGAGAACGTCCCTGCATTTGTAACTCTCCAGGCAGATTGCGCACTCTGCGTTGACTATGGTTCCTGAGGGCGCTTCACCCAGTGTCCTCTGCCGATATCCCCTTACTGATCTATGGAACAGGTTCCCTGTCCTGGTCAGCTGCCTCCACTTGGCGCAGCAGCTACCCGCTATCTCCAAGCCGACATTGCGTATATTTATCCACTGCCCGTACCAGGATATCGTTTCGTTTGTTTCGTACTGCTGCTGAACAGGTTCTGCAGCCGAAGCGGTGTCAGTGTCTCCGTCTGTCAAGCTCTTCTCTGCATCGCTGGAGTTGTCGCTGCTCTCCTCAGTTGGCCGGTGGCGCCACACTGGCAGTGCATCGATGTAGTCGCGGTGACTGCTGCTGGGCTGCAGCCATAAGTTGGGCATGGCTAGCCGCCCAACCAGCCGCTCCATCTCCTCGGCAAGGTCCAGGTCGAGGGACACTGGGCGGGTGAGCGTTGCCATAGGCCGGAAGAAACAGCTCATGATATAGCTGTCCAGGGGTGAAGCTTGACTACCAGTGTTCCTTGGCAACCAGCGCTTGCGGATCCAAGCGTGGATGCCACAGGTGGTGAACAGTGCAGCCATTGGAAGGTAGGGGTAAGCACGCCAGAACCGGATGTCACAGAAGAGAAAGCTGGTAATCTGGACCGCAGTTAATGAGCGAATGAGCTTAAGTACGAAGTCTACAGCCACTTCCATACAGTGGAACTGACTGAGGCCTAGCACAGCCAGCCAGATCAGAAAGAGGACACAGTTGTACTTCACCAGTGTCCAGAAACACTTCACCAGGTGCTTCCAGAGCTTGCCGTCGAGGAGGAAGAAATCGAAGCAGGCCATCAGGTTGGCTAACGTCAGACTGACCAGGAATGCATCGTTGAGCTCAGGCTGCAGAGTGCGCAGAAAGAGCTCCATACTCTTGAAGGTCAGGTGCTGGCCCGGGCGAGCGCCGTAGAGAAGCTTGCCCTCTGGTGTGACGACCAGGTATGCCGGTGGGGCGGCTGGCAGTTCAAAACTGGTATGATTGTGGCTGGACAAGTCGAGGTTGTAGCCAATGCCGAAGGTGGCACGGCCAGCAAATTTCATGCTCAGGGCGGAGAAGAAGAGGGGAGGCTCCTGAGCGCTGCTCAGCGCCACCACATGGACGCTGGGCGACGCCTCCTCAAACTGAAGCCAGGAGTGCTCCAGGTCTTCCACAGAGCCGATTACCTTCAAGCGTGCGGCCAGTTGCTCCTTTACCCACAGCACAACAGCCTCTGCCCTAGTCGTGCTGGCAAAGGAACGGAAGACGACACTGTCCTTCGCCCGGCTGCCACGGGGCAATGCAAGGATGAGTTGGGGTGTATGCCAATCCTTCCTGTTACATAATCTGTAAGGAGAATGCATTCCGGTTTAGGCTTCACGTTTTCTCGAGCTGATGATAATTTTGCATTTTCTGCTATTTCAGAGTTTAAGCTGCAATGGTTACATTTAGAAAGTGAATAAATTAAAAATGCCTTTACCCAAAGTATATTTTTTTGCCTGCATATATAGCTTATTTGTGGAACAAATTCTATGTTCTCATCAATTTTAAAAGCATAAGTAAATGTATATATAATTCCAAATTCAGCTTCCTTTCTTTTGAATTTTATACCTTTTATCTAAGTAACAGTTGAGCACTCCCGTGCGGATTCCGAATGGTTTCACCCTGGCGATGACATGTCGCCAATTGTAATCATCCAGTAGCGGTGCCTGGCTTCCTGAAGGAATGACTTGAACAAGCCACACACTATCCTTGGTGTCTTCCACCTCCTCGTAAAAGTGGCTTCCACATGTGAAGTGTGTTGTGGCTGGGCTTGAAGCTGCATTAACTGTGGCGTCCAGACTATTCTCCAACAGCTCACCCTCCATAACATGACCTATTTTAAATTTTAATAAAATGAGCCCAAATTGGAAACAAATATCTAAAAATAAAGGCTAGCAACATCCAGCTACATGCATCACCAGAATTTCCACTTCATAATTTATTCCTTCATTGTGAGATTCCACAGAAAATAATTATTTGATTGTATCTGCTACAAAGAGGTACTGAACATAAGGATTTGCATAAGGTCATTTTAATAAACTGACCACTTAGTTTATACCTTGCAAATAATTCATTGCTCAAAAATCTAAAAAACGCTATGTGTAGATAAACAGTCGAAAATACACATGTGTAAGTTTTAAACTACAATAAATTTTCAGTATTTGAGGCGATTCTTTTCCTATCTTCAAAAACTCATTATAGTTTGTATATTTCTTATAAAACACAACTTATTAATTATATTATTATACATTTTACTCATTCTTGTCCTTGTACAGTTAACAGCCATATGGTGTCAATTTTACATTCTACTCTAGCACTCATTCACGTATCCTTGCATAAATTAGTGTATCTTCAAAACAAAAGATGGAGTGGAATTGCAAAACATTTCTATGCCTCATTTAATATAAAATTATTCAATTAGCGGCATTAATCTAGTCAAGACCAGAAGATCACCTTGACAATATGTATTAAGGCAAAATATTTTATCAGGAACGTTATTTGATGCATAATACTGGAAAGGTGAGTAAATGTATTTACTTTCACTTTGTCAATTAATTTAATACTACATTAACTCCAAACTATAGGTTATATATCAAACAAGGTTAATTAAGAACCTATCAGTGAAAGTAAGTGAAACTTCACCATTTCAGCAATTTAAAGTGCATTAATGGTGCAAAGATGTACGTATAACCTACACCGCTGACCTACAGGATTGCTTTGTTTAATTAGGTCATTGAGAAACAAAGCTAAACGTTTTAGCTAACACTACTAACTATAATAATGCAGCCAAAAATGACCCAAGTTTTAGTGTTATTACTGTGCAGACTGTAGGCAGATTTCAAGCTAGTTTTGCCAGTATTCTGGGATGAAGTTTTGTTTTTAGATTTTGGGTCTAAAGTGAACCCAAAACAGCTGATTGCAAAAAAGAGAAGGTTTAGGCCTAACGCATACTTGCCTGATGTTTCAACCAAAGTCGATAGCTCCTGTTTCTCCAGCACACCCACATAGGTGACTCCTCGGACCTCCAAAATTCGCTTCAGCTGTCGAACACTGAGTGTCACAGGATCCAAAATCGTAGTCGAAAATAGACCAGTCTCGAAAAACAGGGTGGCTTCTAGGAGTCGGGAGATGATAAATAGCGAAAGCAAGCACAAGGCCAGCAACACAATTTTCAGCCACATCTTGTCGACAAGAAACGTCAGCGTTCCTTCTTGAATGACTTATTTTGAAAACAGGGATTGTTTCATTGCCCAAATAAACAAAAGAGAGAAAAATATGAAATGAAAACTTCTGATAACTGGAACACCCCCTTGAGGCTGGTGTAGCAGCAATATACTTCCAAGCAGGGATATTTCCATTATTTCTATAAAATTCAAACTTGCCCAATACAAGCCAGTGGTGTTAAATTATTCATTATATCTATGCATTTAATTGTTATAACAATATATCTGTATATAATAGCTTATATTTATATAACGATAATAATGCAAAAAGTGGAACGATTATCATACCACACCGGACAAATAGTGAAGCTTTTTTTAGCACTAGTCGCCATGTTGGAACTCAATTCAAAATTGTTGAACTCTTTACTTATTTTAAATTTAAAAAAACTGTTTTAATTAAAAGGCTTCAAACTATATAGCGCGACCTACCATATTGAGACTCCAATTTGACTTCATATCTTACCAATTTCACAAATTTTTCAATATTTGTACAGATTATAAATATTTTTCAAACAATATTCGAGGTTTCATTAGAAAAGAAATTAGAAAAAAAAGCATGTTTTAAGCTTAGTTTGGTTATGTTTGACACTTTCTAGTTACTTTTAAGTTTGCAATTGGTGAGACAAATGTGAGATAATCACAAGACTGTGTGTTTTTAAAGATAATAATAAAATTAAAACTAGCACTTATTTATGGTGAGATAATTATTGCGGGTAAAGAAAAATGTATCTTCTACTTACCATTTGTAAATTGAAATTATAAACATTAAAAATGGTCATCTAATACTGCGTGTACATGAGCACTTAAAAGTACTTTGGTTCAATTGAGTCAGCCATGTAAACGCGTTAAAAGTACTTTGCTTTAATCTGAGCGTACTTACTTTGAGAATGGACAA